>JAVCWC010000029.1:0-127500 GCA_034769755.1 Odontamblyopus lacepedii
GTAGTAGTAGTAACAGCAGTAGTAGAGTCAGCAGCTGAGTCAGTGAGCTGGCTCTTTGCGTTTCGTCCAAACTGCCGTCTCGTGAGTGAGCCCTCAGAAGGAGCCCCGCAGTGAGCCTCCTCAGAGTGAGCCCTCGCGAGTGAGCTCCGTGAGTGAGCCTCAGAGTGAGCCTCAGAGTGAGCCCCCCGTGAGTGAGCCCTCGTAGTAGTAGTAGTAGTAACAGTAGTAGTAATAGTAGTACAGGAGTAGTAACAGTAGTAGTAGTAGTACTAGTAACAGTAGTAGTAGTAGTAACAGTAGTAGTAGAAGTAGTAACAGTAGTAGTAGTAGTAGTAACAGTAGTAGTAGTAGTAACAGTAGTAGTAGTAGCAGTAGTAACAGTAGTAGTAGTAACAGTAGTAGTAGTAGTAGTAGTAGTAGTAATAGTAGTACAGGAGTAGTAACAGTAGTAGTAGTAGTACTAGTAACAGTAGTAGTAGTAGTAACAGTAGTAGTAGAAGTAGAAGAGCAAATTGAGTAGTACCAGCAGCAGGGCAGCAAAGCATCAGTCGTTAAGCAGTTATAAATCAAGCAGTTGCTTAAGCAAACAAGCAGGCAGCAGCAGGTACCGCAGTATTAAGCAGCAAATTATATTGCTGCAGCAGCAAATCATAAGCAGTTAAGTGTTGAGCACGGCTATATATATAAACATATACCATATAATAACATCAATACATAAGCAGCAGTTGTTATAGCTAGCGTTAAGCAGCTAATTAAGAGCAACATCATTAAGGCGTTATGCAGCAGCAACATATAGTTAATATAAGCAACCTAGCTGGTTAACTATAAATCAGCAGCAGCAGCAGCAAATCAGTATAATCATATTTAGTATACTGGCTAAATCATATTATGAAGCAGCAACAAGCATATATTGTTTGTTAAGCAAATCAGTTAGCTAACTATAAACTGCAGCGAGCAGCTATAAATTTGTAACAGCATATGTTATTGTTAAGCAACCGTTAACAGCAGCAACCAGCAACAAGCAGCAGCAGCAACAGCAGCAGCAGCAGCAACAGCAGCAGCAGCAGTAACAGCAACAGCAGCAGCAGCAGCAGCAGCAACGTTAAGCAGCAACCCAGCAGTGAAGCAAGAAAACAGCGTTGGTTACAGCAACAGGGCAGCAGCAGCAGCAGCAACAGCAGCACCAGCAACAAGCAGCAGCAGTGCAGCAGCAAACTGCTGTTGCAGCTATACGCAAGTAGCAACAGCAGTAGCAGTGTTTGCAGCAGCTGGCAGCCAGCACCGCAGCAGCAAACAAGCAGCAGCAGCAGTGGAATCAGAATTGCAGCAACATAGCAGTGAGTAGCATTTAGCAACAGGCAGTAATCGGGGCAACAGTAGTAGTAGTAGTGCAATACAGTAGTAGTAGTAGTAACAGCAGTAGTAGTAGCCAGTAGCTGGATTCAGCGAGCGGTTTTTGTGTTTCGCCCAAAAACTGCTGCCCTCAGTAGTGAGCCCTCGCAGTGAGCCCCAGGGAGTGGAGCCCCAGTAAGTATGTGAGTAGTAGTAACAGTAGTAGTATTAGTAGTACAGGAGCAGTAACATGGTAGTAGTAGTAGTACTGTAGTAACAAAGTAAGTAGTAGATAATATAGTAATAGTAGTAGTAGTAAAGTGGTAACAGTAGCAGTAGTAGCAGCAATTAAGCAGGTGTGCAGGTAGGCATATATTGCAGTAAAGTAACAGGCAGTAGTAGTAACATTGGTAGTAGTAGTAGTGCGAGTAGCAGCAGACCAGTAGCAGCAGCAGTAGCACAGACAGAGCAGGCGAAAGCAGTAACAGCAGTAGTAGCAGTGCTCAGTAATTGCAGCAAATCAGTTAGCCATAGCAGCAATTACATCGGTGCAGCAGCAGTATGGTTAAAGCAGCAATTGCAGCGAGTTGCGCAGCAGTATGCAGCAGCAGCAGCAGCAACAGCAGCAGCAGCTAAGCAATTCGTTTTCAGCAGCAGCAAATCGTTAGCAGCAGTAGCAGCAGCAATTGAGCAAGAAGCAGTATGGTGCAGTTGTTGTTAAGTTGCAGCAAACAGGCAGCAACGTTTTCGCTGTTGCTTCAGCAGGCAGGCAGGCAAAGCAGCAATGGCAGCAGCAGCAGTTGGTTGGCAACAGCTGTAAACAGTGGTAAGGCAGCGCAGTAGCGTTAGCAGCAGCAGCAACACTAGCAGCAGCAGCTGTTGCAACAAGCAACAGCTAAAGCAGTTGCTGCAGCAGCAGCAGCAACAGCAGTCGGTTAAGTAGCAGCAGCAGCAGCAACAGGCTTAGCAGCATTTAAGAGCAGCAGCAGCAACAGCAAAGTAAACAGCAAGTTGCTAAGCAGTCTGTTAAGCAGCAACAGCAGCAGCAGCAACAGCAGCAGCGAAGGAGCAAATCGTTAGAGCAGCAGCAAATCAGCAGTTATGATATATGAGCAGCAGCAGAGCAGCAGCAGCAGCAACAGCAGTGCAGCAGCAACAGTTATAGCGGAGCAGCAGCAGTAAATTGCAGCAACAGCAACAGCAGCAGGTGAGCAGCAATATGAGCAGCAATAGCAAATCGTTGTGCTGGCAGCAGTAGCAACAAGCAGCAACAGCAGCACCAGCAACATCAGCAGCAGCAGCAGCAACAGCTGTTGGCAGCAGCAGCAACAGCAACAGCAGCAGCAGATACAGATGTTAGCAGCAGAGCAGCAGCAGCAGCCAGCAGCAGCAGCACCACAGCAGCAGCAGCAGCAGTACCAGCAACAGCAGCAGCAGCAGCAACAGGAGCAGTAATAGCAACAGTAGCAGCAGCAGCAGCAACAGTAACAGCAGCACCAGTAACAGTAGTAGTAGTAACAGTAGTAGTAGTAGTAACAGTAGTAGTAGTAGTAACAGTAGTAGTAGAAGTAGTAACAGTAGTAGTAGTAGTAACATTAGTAGGAGTACAGGAGTAGTAACATTAGTAGTAGTAGTAGTAGTAGTAGTAACAGTAGTAGTAGTAGTAACAGCAGTAGTAGTAGTAGTAACAGTAGTAGTAATAGTAGTACAAGAGTAGTAGTAGTAACAGTAGCAGTAGTAACAGTAGTAGTAGTAGTACAGGAGTAGTAATAGTAACAGTAGCAGTTTGAGTAAAAGTACCTCGTTGTGTCGGACTTGAGTTTCCTGTCGACAGAATGGACACGTGACCACGAGCCACACGTCCCCTACAAGTACACAGAGTACATGAAGTACACAGAGTACACAGAGTATATGAAGTACACAGAGTATATGAAGTACAGAGTACATGAAGTACACAGAGTACACAGAGTATATGAAGTACACAGAGTACATGAAGTACACAGAGTACACAGAGTATATGAAGTACACAAAGTATATGAAGTACACAGAGTACATGAAGTACACAGAGTATATGAAGTACACAGAGTATATGAAGTACACAGAGTACATGAAGTACACAGAGTACACAGAGTATATGAAGTACACAGAGTATATGAAGTACACAGAGTACATGAAGTACAAAGTACACAGAGTACATGAAGTACACAGAATACATGAAGTACTGTGCTACTTCATTGCTTTGTAGTAGTCGTAGTATCAGTAGTATCGGTAGTATCAGTATCGGTAGTACCTGCCTGCAGCAGCAGGCGGTGCAGGCAGGTGGCGCACACTCGGTGTTGACACTGCAGTACTTTGGGTCTCCTGTTGGTGGCGTCGTAGCGGCTGTAGCAGATTTTACAGTCCAGCTCCAGAGGCTCTGCACTCAGCACAGACACCTGCGAACACCTGGGGTTAGACACGCCCCCTGACCTCGCCCCTCTGACACCTGCGAACACCTGGGGTTAGACACGCCCCCTGACCTCTGACCCCGCCCCTCTGACACCTGCGAACACCTGGGGTTAGATACGCCCCCTGACCTCTGACCCCGCCCCTCTGACACCTGCGAACACCTGGGGTTAGACACGCCCCCTGACCCCGCCCCTCTGACACCTGCGAACACCTGGGGTTAGACACGCCCCCTGACCCCGCCCCTCTGACCCCACCCCTCTAACCCCGCCATCTGACCCCACCCCTCTGACACCTGCAAACACCTGGGGTTAGACACGCCCCCTGCCCCGCCCCTCTGACCCCACCCCTCTGACACCTGCAAACACCTGGGGTTAGACACGCCCCCTGACCCCACCCCTCTGACACCTGCAAACACCTGGGGTTAGACACGCCCCCTGACCCCACCCCTCTGACACCTGCAAACACCTGGGGTTAGACACGCCCCCTGACCCCGCCCCTCTGACCCCACCCCTCTGACCCGTCTCACCTGGGCGTCCGTCTCCTCTGGTTCTTTCATCCTATTGGTTGAGGTGGTCACAGTGGGCGGTGCTTATCGTCTCACCTGAATTTAAATAAATGAATATTAATAGAGGAACAATTAGACCAGGGGTCCCTAAACTGGCAGGTCCAGTTTCTCCATCCACCTGGAAGCCCAGGGGCCGAACAAGCAAAAACATTCAGACCAGAATTGACTTTTCTGACTTTTATTATGCAATGTGTAGTTAAATTGGCACTAAAACATTTTTAGCTTATTCTTCCAACAAGTATTTCTTTCATTCATTTTTGTGCAAATATATTTAAATATACAACACTGCACTGAAGTATAAAAAATGATGAATGAAGTGTAATATGTGTGATCTTTCACAAACTTTAACACTGAGCTGTATTTCACTTAAAGTAGAACAGGTAACATTAATGTTCATCAAAAAGCATTGATAACTGAACCCCTTTCTTGTGCAAATGTTAACTTTTTGTTTAACCCCCAACAACAATAGGTTGCAAATAAATCATGCTGAACATTCAAGTCATAATAACCTT
This sequence comes from Odontamblyopus lacepedii, assembly GCA_034769755.1. Taxonomy (NCBI): domain Eukaryota; kingdom Metazoa; phylum Chordata; class Actinopteri; order Gobiiformes; family Gobiidae; genus Odontamblyopus; species Odontamblyopus lacepedii. The sequence goes on from JAVCWC010000029.1 coordinate 4,858, forward strand.
GATAAGTGCAAAAGCTTTATGACTTTATGAACATAAAGGCAAGGTAAGCTGCCAAATAGGCTTCTCTCAGTGTGAGACATTTGCATGAGCAGTGGCAGCTAACCTCTTAAATCTGGGAAGGAATGGCGTCAAAGCTATTCTCAGGCATACATGCTGTGAGCGCTACTTATTCTTACTGATGTTAACAGTGGAGAAGGCTGATTCACAATTACAGGTAGAACCAAACATTGTTAATGTGTACAATGCCACTTTGGTGAGAGAAAGAAACTTCTCCTTTGGCACAGTCTGGAGCCAAAACATGATAGGATCAGATGATTCACATAGCTCTCATAACACTGCATCAGCCTGCAAATCTAAAAGCTCCATTTGGAGGCACTGTGAATTTGCCCATTTGTATACATGTGTGGCCTCTTTTGAAAAAATTACAACATTCTTCACATGAAGGAAAATGTGCACAGTCCTCCTCAAGATCCATCTTCAGAATGACCAGTTTCTTCTGAAAAGACTGAACAGCAGCCACCAAGTCACACACATTCAGGTCATTCAAGTGTTCTGTGATGTCAGCCAGAAAGGCAAGTGTATCCAAATTACTTTGCTCTTCCAAAAAGTCCAAAAAGACCTGAGCCTTTGGACTTTTTTGTTGTGCCAGGAAATCTTTAACTTCATACCTTATCTTCCAAAAACGTTCCAGCACTTTTCCTTTACTCGGCCATGTGACATTGGAGTGCAGTAGTGGGTCATTGGCAGGTGCATCTACTTCTGATAGGAATTCCTTCAGCAGATGATGCTGGTGAGATGATGAAGCCCTCAGAAAGTTTACTAGTTTGGTGACGGTGTTCATTGCATTTCCATAGTGCTCTGAAAGTGATGAGCAGAGGACAGACATGTGGACAATGCAGTGATGACAAGAGATCTGGATTATCCTGTTTCAGTCGAGTAACTGCACCCTTTTCTCGTCCCATCAAAGAATGTGCCCCATCAGTAGTGAGGGAGACAACTTTTTTTATGTTTATTCCCCTCTGTGTTAGCATTTCCTTTATGGCTAAATATATGTCCACTCCTCTTGTATGTGTTTTCAAAGCTGTAAAATGTTTTACTCTCTTTATGATAGAATCTGACATACACCAAAAGTTGTGCATTGTCACTCACGTCAGTTGGTTCATCAGCAGCTAATACGATGCAGAGAGCACTTCGAGTGGCGCTGTCGAGCTGGGACTGCACATCTGCGAGCAGCTCTGCTCTTCTTGTTGTTGTTGTGGATGACAGGGGAATCTGTCGGACCTTTTGTTTAAGCTGCTGTCCCTCTTTTCTCTCTGAAAACATTTCTGCCATTGCCTCCATACACTCGTTGACCATTGCGGAGTCAGTGAAAGGGTTTTTGTGCTTGCCCAAAATCCGCTGCCCTCGTAGTGAGCCCTCGTAGTGGCTCGCCTGGCTCCTCCTCCTCGCCCGGCTCCTCCTCCTCCTCGCCCGGCTCTTCCCCACCTGGGTAGCTGTGGTCATACTGAACTGGCCCACGGGCCTGGACATCTATAGCCTGTCCGTCCATGGGAGTGGATCTCTCCTTCACTGTAGTTCTCCCCGAGGTTTCTTCTTTTTCCCAGGACCCTGGGTTTTTTGGAGTTTTTCCTTGCTGAGAAGGAGGGTCTAAGGACAGGGGATGACTGGACCATGTTTCATTTGCTGCTTTACATGAATGTTGTTTATTCCTGTTTTGATATGTCTGTGTGTATGTTTTACTCATCCATATCTTGGAACGGCCTTAGAGGAAACTGTTGTTGTGATTTTAGGCGCTACAAAATAAACTGAATTGAATTGAATTGGGCTTGATATTGATATTGATATTTTTAACAAGAGCAGCAGACTCCGTACATATAAGACACACCGGCCTCGTAGAACTCGCTGCTGGCAAAATGAAAGCATAAGCTTCAGTCCACTCATCTTTTCAGAGTCCAGCGATTTTCAGAGTCCACTTTTTGAATTTTAGACAGTGCCATCGTTCACCCAATGGTAAAACATGTAACGTTATGTCCCACGTAAATAACAGCACACTGTTGTGACCACTGAGTGCTGACAGTAAGGACCACGGGGCAAACATCGCTGTCTTGAGCGCTCCCATTCAAAAATTGCTGCCGGTAAAAAAAAATGAACGGAATATTTTTTTAATTAAAAATGCTTGGAGGTCCGGATAAAAGGGTTGCGGGGTCCGCACCCGGACCCCGATCCGCCAGTTGGGAACCCCTGAATTAGACAGAAGAGCTGCTGGAGTTTTCTGGAGTTTTCTGGATGAGCCTCTGACAGTTTCACTCATTCGACTTCAAACCAGCAGCATATATTTGAGACTGGGCTGAAAATGAATCATTATTTTGATATTACATCTTGACTTCCTGGTTGAAATCATCACATCACACTGAACTGTGACCATAGCAACCACGTGGTTCTCTGGGACACACCCTAATGACATCATTATGTGACAGGTTTGGTTCAAATCAGGTTTAAAAATGAGTTTCTTGTGTAAATTGTGCTGAAGTTTTGGACAGAATTCTCCCAATCGGCGCGACGTCGTCGGCGTGACGTCGTCGGCGTGACGTCGGCGGCGTGACGTCGGCGGCGTGACGTCGTCGGCGTGACGTCGTCGGCGTGACGTCGTCGGCGTGACGTCGTCGGCGTGACGTCGGCGGCGTGACGTCGTCGGCGTGACGTCGGCGGCGTGACGTCGGCGGCGTGACGTCGTCGGTGTGGGACTCTCGCTCTACTTCCTTCTGTCATTTTCAGCATTTCTTCACAACTATAATTTATCTTTATCCCATGAAACGAAGTGAAAATGAGTTGAACCCGTGTTCCTGCACAAACGACAGTGGCACAGCTCCGTCCGGGTTCAGTTTAACCCGTGTTCCTGCACAAACGACAGTGGCGCAGCTCCGTCCGGGTTCAGTTTAATCCGTGTTCCTGCACAAACGACAGTGGCACAGCTCCGTCCGGGTTCAGTTTAACCCGTGTTCCTGCACAAACGACAGTGGCGCAGCTCCTTCCGGGTTCAGTTTAACCCGTGTTCCTGCACAAACGACAGTGGCGCAGCTCCGTCCGGGTTCAGTTGAACCCGTGTTCCTGCACAAACAACAGTGGCGCAGCTCCATCCGGGTTCAGTTTAACCCGTGTTCCTGCACAAACGACAGTGGCGCAGCTCCGTCCGGGTTCAGTTTAACCCGTGTTCCTGCACAAACGACAGTGGCGCAGCTCCGTCCGGGTTCAGTTGAACCCGTGTTCCTGCACAAACGACAGTGGCGCAGCTCCGTCCGGGTTCAGTTTAACCCGTGTTCCTGCACAAACGACAGTGGCACAGCTCCGTCCAGGTTCAGTTTAACCCGTGTTCCTGCACAAACGACAGTGGCACAGCTCCGTCTGGGTTCAGTTGAACCCGTGTTCCTGCACAAACGACAGTGGCGCAGCTCCGTCCGGGTTCAGTTTAACCCGTGTTCCTGCACAAACGACAGTGGCGCAGCTCCGTCCAGGTTCAGTTTAACCCGTGTTCCTGCACAAACGACAGTGGCACAGCTCCGTCCGGGTTCAGTTGAACCCGTGTTCCTGCACAAACGACAGTGGCGCAGCTCCGTCCGGGTTCAGTTTAACCCGTGTTCCTGCACAAACGACAGTGGCGCAGCTCCGTCCGGGTTCAGTTTAACCCGTGTTCCTGCACAAACGACAGTGGCGCAGCTCCGTCCGGGTTCAGTTGAACCCGTGTTCCTGCACAAACGACAGTGGCGCAGCTCCGTCCGGGTTCAGTTTAACCCGTGTTCCTGCACAAACGACAGTGGCACAGCTCCGTCCGGGTTCAGTTTAACCCGTGTTCCTGCACAAACGACAGTGGCACAGCTCCGTCCGGGTTCAGTTTAACCCGTGTTCCTGCACAAACGACAGTGGCGCAGCTCCGTCTGGGTTCAGTTTAACCCGTGTTCCTGCACAAACGACAGTGGCGCAGCTCCGTCCGGGTTCAGTTTAACCCGTGTTCCTACACAAACGACAGTGGCGCAGCTCCGTCCGGGTTCAGTTTAACCCGTGTTCCTGCACAAACGACAGTGGCGCAGCTCCGTCCGGGTTCAGTTTAACCCGTGTTCCTGCACAAACGACAGTGGCGCAGCTCCGTCCGGGTTCAGTTTAACCCGTGTTCCTGCACAAACGACAGTGGCGCAGCTCCGTCGGGTTCAGTTTAACCCGTGTTCCTGCACAAACGACAGTGGCGCAGCTCCGTCCGGGTTCAGTTTAACCCGTGTTCCTGCACAAACGACAGTGGCGCAGCTCCGTCCGGGTTCAGTTTAACCCGTGTTCCTGCACAAACGACAGTGGCACAGCTCCGTCCGGGTTCAGTTTAACCCGTGTTCCTGCACAAACGACAGTGGCGCAGCTCCGTCCGGGTTCAGTTGAACTCGTGTTCCTGCACAAACGACAGTGGCGCAGCTCCGTCCGGGTTCAGTTTAACCCGTGTTCCTGCACAAACGACAGTGGCGCAGCTCCGTCCGGGTTCAGTTGAACCCGTGTTCCTGCACAAACGACAGTGGCGCAGCTCCGTCCGGGTTCAGTTTAACCCGTGTTCCTGCACAAACGACAGTGGCGCAGCTCCGTCCGGGTTCAGTTTAACCCGTGTTCCTGCACAAACGACAGTGGCGCAGCTCCGTCCGGGTTCAGTTTAACCCGTGTTCCTGCACAAACGACAGTGGCACAGCTCCGTCTGGGTTCAGTTGAACCCGTGTTCCTGCACAAACGACAGTGGCGCAGCTCCGTCCGGGTTCAGTTTAACCCGTGTTCCTGCACAAACGACAGTGGCGCAGCTCCGTCCAGGTTCAGTTTAACCCGTGTTCCTGCACAAACGACAGTGGCGCAGCTCCGTCCGGGTTCAGTTGAACCCGTGTTCCTACACAAACGACAGTGGCCCAGCTGCGGCTGGGTTCAGTTTAACCCGTGTTCCTGCACAAACGACAGTGGCACAGCTCCGTCTGGGTTCAGTTTAACCCGTGTTCCTGCACAAACGACAGTGGCACAGCTCCGTCCGGGTTCAGTTTAACCCGTGTTCCTGCACAAACGACAGTGGCACAGCTCCGTCCGGGTTCAGTTTAACCCGTGTTCCTGCACAAACGACAGTGGCACAGCTCCGTCCGGGTTCAGTTGAACCCGTGTTCCTGCACAAACGACAGTGGCGCAGCTCCGTCCGGGTTCAGTTGAACCCGTGTTCCTGCACAAACGACAGTGGCGCAGCTCCGTCCGGGTTCAGTTTAACCCGTGTTCCTGCACAAACGACAGTGGCGCAGCTCCGTCCGGGTTCAGTTTAACCCGTGTTCCTGCACAAACGACAGTGGCGCAGCTCGTCCGGGTTCAGTTGGAACCCGTGTTCCTGCACAAGCGACAGTGGCGCAGCTCCGTCCGGGTTCAGTTTAACCCGTGTTCCTGCACAAACGACAGTGGCGCAGCTCGCCCGGGTTCAGTTGAACCCGTGTTCCTGCACAAACGACAGTGGCGCAGCTCCGTCCGGTTCAGTTTAACCCGTGTTCCTGCACAAACGACAGTGGCGCAGCTCCGTCCAGGGTTCAGTTTAACCCGTGTTCCTGCACAAACGACAGTGGCGCAGCTCGTCCGGGTTCAGTTTAACCCGTGTTCCTGCACAAACGACAGTGGCACAGCTCCGTCTGGGTTCCAGTTGAACCCGTGTTCCTGCACAAACGACAGTGGCGCAGCTCCGGCCTGGTTCAGTTTAACCCGTGTTCCTGCACAAGCGACAGTGGCGCAGCGGCTCCGCTCCAGGTTCAGTTTAACCCGTGTTCCTGCACAAACGACAGTGGCGCAGCTCCGTCCGGGTTCAGTTGAACCCGTGTTCCTACACAAACGACAGTGGCGCAGCTCCGTCCGGGTTCAGTTTAACCCGTGTTCCTGCACAAACGACAGTGGCACAGCTCCGTCCGGGTTCAGTTTAACCCGTGTTCCTGCACAAACGACAGTGGCACAGCTCCGTCTGGGTTCAGTTTAACCCGTGTTCCTGCACAAACGACAGTGGCACAGCTCCGTCCGGGTTCAGTTGAACCCGTGTTCCTGCACAAACGACAGTGGCACAGCTCCGTCCGGGTTCAGTTGAACCCGTGTTCCTGCACAAACGACAGTGGCACAGCTCCGTCCGGGTTCAGTTTAACCCGTGTTCCTGCACAAACGACAGTGGCACAGCTCCGTCCGGGTTCAGTAACTTCATGTGATAGAAAATCGCTCACAAACAAAACCTCCTGTAACTGACAAAAGCATCAGGAGGAGAGTTACCTGCACAACTGAGCCCTCTGGGGTCAGGGGGTCAGGAGGGGCACGGGGTCAGGGGTCACAGGGTCAGGGGGTCACAGGGTCAGGGGGGGCACAGGGTCAGGGGGGCACAGGGTCAGGGGGGCACAGGGTCAGGGGGTCACAGGGTCAGGGGGTCACAGGGTCAGGGGTCACAGGGTCAGGGGGTCACAGGGTAAGGGGTCACAGGGTCAGGGGGGCACAGGGTCAGGGGGTCACAGGGTCAGGAGGGGCACAGGGTCAGGAGGGGCACAGGGTCAGGGGGGCAAGGGGTCAGGGGGGCACGGGGTCAGGGGGGCACGGGGCCAGGGGTCACAGGGTCAGGGGGGCACAGGGTCAGGGGGGGCACAGGGTCAGGGGGGCACAGGGTCAGGGGGTCACAGGGTCCGGAGGGCACCAGGGACAGGGGGGCACAGGGTCAGGGGGGCACAGGGTCAGGGGGGCACAGGGTCAAGGGGGCACAGGGTCAGGGGGTCACAGGGTCAGGGGGGCACAGGGTCAGGGGGGGCACAGGGTCAGGGGGGCACAGGGTCAGGGGGGGCACGGGGACAGGGGTCACAGGGTCAGGGGGGCACAGGGTCTGGGGGTACACGGGGCCAGGGGTCACCGGGACAGGAGGGGCACGGGGTCAGGGGGGCAGGGGGTAAGGGGGGCACGGGGTCAGGGGGCCTGCAGACCAGGGTCACTGAGATCAGGGGGCACAGGGTCAGGGGGGCACAGGGTCAGGGGGTCACAGGGTCAGGGGGGCACGGGGTCAGGGGGGCACGGGGCCAGGGGTCACAGGGTCAGGGGGGCACAGGGTAAGGGGGCACAGGGTCAGGGGGGCACAGGGTCAAGGGGGCATGGGGTCAGGGGGGCACGGGGCCAGAGGTCACAGGGTCAGGAGGCACGGGGTCAGGGGGGGCACGGGGTCAGGGGGGGCACGGGGTCAGGGGGGCACAGGGTCAGGAGGGGCACAGGGTCAGGGGGTCACAGGGTCAGGGGGTCACAGCAGACCACCTGGGTCAAATCTATAAAGGACAAGACCCGTAAAGCAGGACTAAACCAGGACTAAAGAAGGACTAAACCAGGACTAAACCAGGACTAAAGCAGGACTAAATCAGGACTAAACCGGGACTAAACCAGGACTAAACCAGGACTAAACCAGGACTAAACCAGAACTAAAGCAGGACTAAAGAAGGACTAAACCAGGACTAAACCAGGACTAAAGCAGGACTAAAGCAGGACTAAAGAAGGACTAAACCAGGACTAAACCAGGACTAAAGCAGGACTAAAGAAGGACTAAACCAGGACTAAAGAAGGACTAAACCAGGACTAAAGCAGGACTAAAGAAGGACTAAACCAGGACTAAACCAGGACTAAACCAGGACTAAAGAAGGACTAAACCAGGACTAAAGAAGGACTAAACCAGGACTAAACCAGGACTAAAGCAGGACTAAAGAAGGACTAAACCAGGACAAAAGAAGGACTAAACCAGGACTAAACCAGGACTAAACCAGGACTAGAGCAGGACTAAACCAGGACTAAAACAGGACAAAAGCAGGACTAAACCAGGACTAAACCAGGACTAAACCAGGACTAAAGCAGGACTAAACCAGGACTAAACCAGGACTAAAGCAGGACTAAAGCAGGACTAAACCAGGACTAAACCAGGACTAAACCAGGACTAAAGCAGGACAAAAGCAGGACTAAACCAGGACTAAACCAGGACTAAAGCAGGACTAAAGCAGGACTAAAGCAGGACTAAACCAGGACTAAAGCAGGACAAAAGCAGGACAAAAGCAGGACTAAAGTAAAACTAAACCAGAAGTAAAGCAGGACTAAACCAGGACTAAACCAGGACTAAACCAGGACTAAAGCAGGACTAAACCAGGACTAAAGCAGGACTAAAGCAGGACTAAACCAGGACTAAACCAGGACTAAAGCAGGACTAAACCAGGACTAAACCAGGACTAAGCCATGACTAAAGCAGGACTAAACCAGGACAAAAGCAGGACTAAACCAGGACTAAAGCAGGACTAAACCAGGACTAAACCAGGACTAAAGCAGGACTAAACCAGGACTAAACCAGGAATAAACCAGGACTAAACCAGGACAAAAGCAGGACTAAACCAGGACTAAACCAGGACTAAAGCAGGACTAAACCAGGACTAAACCAGGAATAAACCAGGACTAAACCAGGACAAAAGCAGGACTAAACCAGGACTAAAGCAGGACAAAAGCAGGACTAAATCAGGACTAAACCAGGACTAAACCAGGACTAAAGCAGGACTAAACCAGGACTAAACCAGGACTAAACCAGGACTAAAGCAGGACTAAAGAAGGACTAAACCAGGACTAAACCAGGACTAAAGCAGGACTAAAGAAGGACTAAACCAGGACTAAAGAAGGACTAAAGAAGGACTAAAGCAGGACTAAAGCAGGACTAAACCAGGACTAAACCAGGACTAGAGCAGGACTAAACCAGGACTAAAACAGGACAAAAGCAGGACTAAACCAGGACTAAACCAGGACTAAACCAGGACTAAAGCAGGACTAAAGAAGGACTAAACCAGGACTAAACCAGGACTAAACCAGGACTAAAGAAGGACTAAACCAGGACTAAAGAAGGACTAAACCAGGACTAAACCAGGACTAAAGAAGGACTAAACCAGGACTAAAGAAGGACTAAACCAGGACTAAAGAAGGACTAAACCAGGACTAAACCAGGACTAGAGCAGGACTAAACCAGGACTAAAACAGGACAAAAGCAGGACTAAACCAAGACTAAACCAGGACTAAACCAGGACTAAAGCAGGACTAAACCAGGACAAAAGCAGGACTAAACCAGGACTAAAGCAGGACTAAACCAGGACTAAAGCAGGAATAAACCAGGACAAAAGCAGGACTAAAGCAGGACTAAAGCAGGACAAAAGCAGGACTAAATCAGGACTAAACCAGGACTAAACCAGGACTAAAGCAGGACTAAAGAAGGACTAAACCAGGACTAAACCAGGACTAAACCAGGACTAAAGAAGGACTAAACCAGGACTAAACCAGGACTAAAGCAGGACTAAACCGGGACTAAAGCGGGACTAAAGAAGGACTAAAGCAGGACTAAAGCAGGACTAAACCAGGACTAAAGAAGGACTAAACCAGGACTAAAGAAGGACTAAACCAGGACTAAACCAGGACTAAAGCAGGACTAAACCAGGACTAAAGCAGGACTAAAGCAGGACTAAACCAGGACTAAACCAGGACTAAACCAGGACTAAACCAGGACTAAAGCAGGACTAAACCAGGACTAAACCAGGACTAAAGCAGGACTAAACCAGGACTAAAGCAGGACTAAAGCGGGACTAAACCAGGACTAAAGCAGGACTGAACCAGGACTAAATCAGGACTAAAGCAGGACTAAAGTAGGACTAAACCAGGACTAAACCAGGACTAAACCAGGAGTAAAGCAGGACTAAAGCAGGACTAAACCAGGACTAAACCAGGACTAAACCAGGACTAAAGCAGGACCAAAGCAGGACTAAACCAGGACTAAACCGGGACTAAAGCGGGACTAAAGCAGGACAAAAGCAGGACTAAACCAGGACTAAACCAGGACTAAAGCAGGACTAAACCAGGATTAAAGCAGGACTAAAGCAGGACTAAAGCAGGACTAAAGCAGGACTAAACCAGGACTAAACCAGGACTAAAGCAGGACTAAAGCAGGACTAAACCAGGACTAAAGCAGGACTAAACCAGGACTAAACCAGGACTAAAGCAGGAAAAAGCAGGACTAAACCGGGACTAAACCGGGACTAAACCAGGACTAAACCAGGACTAAATCAGGACTAAAGCAGGACTAAAGCAGGACTAAACCAGGACTAAAGCAGGACTAAAGCAGGACTAAACCAGGACTAAACCGGGACTAAACCGGGACTAAACCGGGACTAAAGCAGGACTAAACCGGGACTAAAGCAGGACTAAACTGGGACTGAAGCAGGACTAAACCGGGACTAAACCGGGACTAAACCGAGGACTAAACCGGGACTAAACCTGGACTAAACCACGACTAAACCAGGACTAAACCAGGACTAAACCAGGACTAAACCAGGACTGAACCAGGACTGAACCAGTACTAAACCAGGACTGAACAAGGACTAAACCCGGACTGAAGCAGGACTAAAACAGGATTAAGTAAGAACTAAACCAGGACTAAACCAGGACTAAATCACGACTAAACCAGGTCTAAACCAGGACTAAACCGGGACTAAACCAGGACTAAACCAGGACTAAACCAGGACAAAAGCAGGACTAAACCAGGACTAAAGCAGGACAAAAGCAGGACTAAATCAGGACTAAACCAGGACTAAACCAGGACTAAACCAGGACTAAAGCAGGACTAAAGCAGGACTAAACCAGGACTAAACCAGGACTAAACCAGGACTAAAGCAGGACAAAAGCAGGACTAAACCAGGACTAAACCAGGACTAAAGCAGGACTAAAGCAGGACTAAACCAGGACTAAAGCAGGACTAAAGCAGGACTAAAGTAAAACTAAACCAGAAGTAAAGCAGGACTAAACCAGGACTAAACCAGGACTAAAGCAGGACTAAACCAGGACTAAAGCAGGACTAAAGCAGGACTAAACCAGGACTAAACCAGGACTAAAGCAGGACTAAACCAGGACTAAACCAGGACTAAGCCATGACTAAAGCAGGACTAAACCAGGACAAAAGCAGGACTAAACCAGGACTAAAGCAGGACTAAACCAGGACTAAACCAGGACTAAAGCAGGACTAAAGCAGGACTAAACCAGGACTAAACCAGGAATAAACCAGGACTAAACCAGGACAAAAGCAGGACTAAACCAGGACTAAACCAGGACTAAAGCAGGACTAAACCAGGACTAAACCAGGAATAAACCAGGACTAAACCAGGACAAAAGCAGGACTAAACCAGGACTAAAGCAGGACAAAAGCAGGACTAAATCAGGACTAAACCAGGACTAAACCAGGACTAAAGCAGGACTAAACCAGGACTAAACCAGGACTAAACCAGGACTAAAGCAGGACTAAAGAAGGACTAAACCAGGACTAAACCAGGACTAAAGCAGGACTAAAGAAGGACTAAACCAGGACTAAAGAAGGACTAAAGAAGGACTAAAGCAGGACTAAAGCAGGACTAAACCAGGACTAAACCAGGACTAGAGCAGGACTAAACCAGGACTAAAACAGGACAAAAGCAGGACTAAACCAGGACTAAACCAGGACTAAACCAGGACTAAAGCAGGACTAAAGAAGGACTAAACCAGGACTAAACCAGGACTAAACCAGGAATAAAGAAGGACTAAACCAGGACTAAAGAAGGACTAAACCAGGACTAAACCAGGACTAAAGCAGGACTAAAGAAGGACTAAACCAGGACTAAAGAAGGACTAAACCAGGACTAAAGAAGGACTAAACCAGGACTAAACCAGGACTAGAGCAGGACTAAACCAGGACTAAAACAGGACAAAAGCAGGACTAAACCAAGACTAAACCAGGACTAAACCAGGACTAAAGCAGGACTAAACCAGGACTAAAGCAGGAATAAACCAGGACAAAAGCAGGACTAAAGCAGGACTAAAGCAGGACAAAAGCAGGACTAAATCAGGACTAAACCAGGACTAAACCAGGACTAAAGCAGGACTAAAGAAGGACTAAACCAGGACTAAAACCAGGACTAAACCAGGACTAAAGAAGGACTAAACCAGGACTAAACCAGGACTAAACCAGGACTAAAGAAGGACTAAACCAGGACTAAAGAAGGACTAAAGCAGGACTAAAGCAGGACTAAACCAGGACTAAAGAAGGACTAAACCAGGACTAAAGAAGGACTAAACCAGGACTAAACCAGGACTAAAGCAGGACTAAACCAGGACTAAAGCAGGACTAAAGCAGGACTAAACCAGGACTAAACCAGGACTAAACCAGGACTAAAGCAGGACTAAACCAGGACTAAAGCAGGACTAAAGCAGGACTAAACCAGGACTAAAGCAGGACTAAAGCGGGACTAAACCAGGACTAAAGCAGGACTGAACCAGGACTAAATCAGGACTAAAGCAGGACTAAAGTAGGACTAAACCAGGACTAAACCAGGACTAAACCAGGACTAAAGCAGGACTAAAGCAGGACTAAACCAGGACTAAACCAGGACTAAACCAGGACTAAAGCAGGACCAAAGCAGGACTAAACCAGGACTAAACCGGGACTAAAGCGGGACTAAAGCAGGACAAAAGCAGGACTAAACCAGGACTAAACCAGGACTAAAGCATGACTAAACCAGGATTAAAGCAGGACTAAAGCAGGACTAAAGCAGGACTAAAGCAGGACTAAACCAGGACTAAACCAGGACTAAAGCAGGACTAAAGCAGGACTAAACCAGGACTAAAGCAGGACTAAACCAGGACTAAACCAGGACTAAAGCAGGACAAAAGCAGGACTAAACCGGGACTAAACTGGGACTAAACCAGGACTAAACCAGGACTAAATCAGGACTAAAGCAGGACTAAAGCAGGACTAAACCAGGACTAAACCAGGACTAAACCAGGACTAAACCAGGACTAAACCAGGAATAGACCAGGACTAAACCAGGACTAAACCAGGACTAAACCAGGACTAAACCAGGACTAGACTGGGACTAAAGCAGGACTAAACCGGGACTAAACCGGGACTAAACCAGGACTAAACCGGGACTAAACCTGGACTAAAGCAGGACTAAACCAGGACTAAACCAGGACTAAACCAGGACTAAACCAGGACTAGACTGGGACTAAACCAGGACTAAAGCAGGACTGAACCAGGACTAAACCAGGACTGAACCTGGACTAAACCAGGATTAAGTAAGAACTAAACCAGGACTAAACCAGGACTAAATCACGACTAAACCAGGTCTAAACCAGGACTAAACCGGGACTAAACCAGGACTAAACCAGGACTAAACCAGGACAAAAGCAGGACTAAACCAGGACTAAAGCAGGACAAAAGCAGGACTAAATCAGGACTAAACCAGGACTAAACCAGGACTAAACCAGGACTAAAGCAGGACTAAACCAGGACTAAACCAGGACTAAAGCAGGACTAAAGAAGGACTAAACCAGGACTAAACCAGGACTAAAGCAGGACTAAAGAAGGACTAAACCAGGACTAAACCAGGACTAAACCAGGACTAAAGAAGGACTAAACCAGGACTAAACCAGGACTAAACCAGGACTAAACCGGGACTAAAGCGGGACTAAAGCAGGACAAAAGCAGGACTAAACCAGGACTAAACCAGGACTAAACCAGGATTAAAGCAGGACTAAAGCAGGACTAAAGCAGGACTAAAGCAGGACTAAACCAGGACTAAACCAGGACTAAAGCAGGACTAAAGCAGGACTAAACCAGGACTAAAGCAGGACTAAACCAGGACTAAACCAGGACTAAAGCAGGAAAAAGCAGGACTAAACCGGGACTAAACCGGGACTAAACCAGGACTAAACCAGGACTAAATCAGGACTAAAGCAGGACTAAAGCAGGACTAAACCAGGACTAAAGCAGGACTAAAGCAGGACTAAACCAGGACTAAACCGGGACTAAACCGGGACTAAACCGGGACTAAAGCAGGACTAAACCGGGACTAAAGCAGGACTAAACTGGGACTAAAGCAGGACTAAACCGGGACTAAACCGGGACTAAACCGGGACTAAACCGGGACGAAACCGGGACTAAACCAGGACTAAACCAGGACTAAACCAGGACTAAACCAGGACTAAACCAGGACTGAACCAGGACTGAACCAGTACTAAACCAGGACTGAACAAGGACTAAACCCGGACTGAAGCAGGACTAAAACAGGATTAAGTAAGAACTAAACCAGGACTAAACCAGGACTAAATCACGACTAAACCAGGTCTAAACCAGGACTAAACCGGGACTAAACCAGGACTAAACCAGGACTAAACCAGGACAAAAGCAGGACTAAACCAGGACTAAAGCAGGACAAAAGCAGGACTAAATCAGGACTAAACCAGGACTAAACCAGGACTAAACCAGGACTAAAGCAGGACTAAAGCAGGACTAAACCAGGACTAAACCAGGACTAAACCAGGACTAAAGCAGGACAAAAGCAGGACTAAACCAGGACTAAACCAGGACTAAAGCAGGACTAAAGCAGGACTAAACCAGGACTAAAGCAGGACTAAAGCAGGACTAAAGTAAAACTAAACCAGAAGTAAAGCAGGACTAAACCAGGACTAAACCAGGACTAAAGCAGGACTAAACCAGGACTAAAGCAGGACTAAAGCAGGACTAAACCAGGACTAAACCAGGACTAAAGCAGGACTAAACCAGGACTAAACCAGGACTAAGCCATGACTAAAGCAGGACTAAACCAGGACAAAAGCAGGACTAAACCAGGACTAAAGCAGGACTAAACCAGGACTAAACCAGGACTAAAGCAGGACTAAAGCAGGACTAAACCAGGACTAAACCAGGAATAAACCAGGACTAAACCAGGACAAAAGCAGGACTAAACCAGGACTAAACCAGGACTAAAGCAGGACTAAACCAGGACTAAACCAGGAATAAACCAGGACTAAACCAGGACAAAAGCAGGACTAAACCAGGACTAAAGCAGGACAAAAGCAGGACTAAATCAGGACTAAACCAGGACTAAACCAGGACTAAAGCAGGACTAAACCAGGACTAAACCAGGACTAAACCAGGACTAAAGCAGGACTAAAGAAGGACTAAACCAGGACTAAACCAGGACTAAAGCAGGACTAAAGAAGGACTAAACCAGGACTAAAGAAGGACTAAAGAAGGACTAAAGCAGGACTAAAGCAGGACTAAACCAGGACTAAACCAGGACTAGAGCAGGACTAAACCAGGACTAAAACAGGACAAAAGCAGGACTAAACCAGGACTAAACCAGGACTAAACCAGGACTAAAGCAGGACTAAAGAAGGACTAAACCAGGACTAAACCAGGACTAAACCAGGACTAAAGAAGGACTAAACCAGGACTAAAGAAGGACTAAACCAGGACTAAACCAGGACTAAAGCAGGACTAAAGAAGGACTAAACCAGGACTAAAGAAGGACTAAACCAGGACTAAAGAAGGACTAAACCAGGACTAAACCAGGACTAGAGCAGGACTAAACCAGGACTAAAACAGGACAAAAGCAGGACTAAACCAAGACTAAACCAGGACTAAACCAGGACTAAAGCAGGACTAAACCAGGACTAAAGCAGGAATAAACCAGGACAAAAGCAGGACTAAAGCAGGACTAAAGCAGGACAAAAGCAGGACTAAATCAGGACTAAACCAGGACTAAACCAGGACTAAAGCAGGACTAAAGAAGGACTAAACCAGGACTAAACCAGGACTAAACCAGGACTAAAGAAGGACTAAACCAGGACTAAACCAGGACTAAACCAGGACTAAAGAAGGACTAAACCAGGACTAAAGAAGGACTAAAGCAGGACTAAAGCAGGACTAAACCAGGACTAAAGAAGGACTAAACCAGGACTAAAGAAGGACTAAACCAGGACTAAACCAGGACTAAAGCAGGACTAAACCAGGACTAAAGCAGGACTAAAGCAGGACTAAACCAGGACTAAACCAGGACTAAACCAGGACTAAAGCAGGACTAAACCAGGACTAAAGCAGGACTAAAGCAGGACTAAACCAGGACTAAAGCAGGACTAAAGCGGGACTAAACCAGGACTAAAGCAGGACTGAACCAGGACTAAATCAGGACTAAAGCAGGACTAAAGTAGGACTAAACCAGGACTAAACCAGGACTAAACCAGGACTAAAGCAGGACTAAAGCAGGACTAAACCAGGACTAAACCAGGACTAAACCAGGACTAAAGCAGGACCAAAGCAGGACTAAACCAGGACTAAACCGGGACTAAAGCGGGACTAAAGCAGGACAAAAGCAGGACTAAACCAGGACTAAACCAGGACTAAAGCATGACTAAACCAGGATTAAAGCAGGACTAAAGCAGGACTAAAGCAGGACTAAAGCAGGACTAAACCAGGACTAAACCAGGACTAAAGCAGGACTAAAGCAGGACTAAACCAGGACTAAAGCAGGACTAAACCAGGACTAAACCAGGACTAAAGCAGGACAAAAGCAGGACTAAACCGGGACTAAACTGGGACTAAACCAGGACTAAACCAGGACTAAATCAGGACTAAAGCAGGACTAAAGCAGGACTAAACCAGGACTAAAGCAGGACTAAAGCAGGACTAAACCGGGACTAAACCGGGACTAAACCGGGACTAAACCGGGACTAAAGCAGGACTAAACCGGGACTAAAGCAGGACTAAACTGGGACTAAAGCAGGACTAAACCGGGACTAAACCGGGACTAAACCGGGACTAAACCGGGACGAAACCGGGACTAAACCAGGACTAAACCAGGACTAAACCAGGACTAAACCAGGACTAAACCAGGACTGAACCAGGACTGAACCAGTACTAAACCAGGACTGAACAAGGACTAAACCCGGACTGAAGCAGGACTAAAACAGGATTAAGTAAGAACTAAACCAGGACTAAACCAGGACTAAATCACGACTAAACCAGGTCTAAACCAGGACTAAACCGGGACTAAACCAGGACTAAACCAGGACTAAACCAGGACAAAAGCAGGACTAAACCAGGACTAAAGCAGGACAAAAGCAGGACTAAATCAGGACTAAACCAGGACTAAACCAGGACTAAACCAGGACTAAAGCAGGACTAAACCAGGACTAAACCAGGACTAAAGCAGGACTAAAGAAGGACTAAACCAGGACTAAACCAGGACTAAAGCAGGACTAAAGAAGGACTAAACCAGGACTAAAGAAGGACTAAACCAGGACTAAAGCAGGACTAAAGAAGGACTAAACCTGTACTAAACCAGGACTAAACCTGTACTAAAGAAGGACTAAACCTGTACTAAAGAAGGACTAAACCAGGACTAAACCAGGACTAAACCAGAACTAAACCAGGACTAAAGCAGGACTAAACCAGGACTAAACCAGGACTAAAGCAGGACTAAACCAGGACTAAACCAGGACTAAGCCAGGACTAAAGCAGGACTAAAGCAGGACAAAAGCAGGACTAAAGCAGGACTAAAGCAGGACTAAACCAGGACTAAACCAGGACTAAAGCAGGACTAAACCAGGACTAAACCAGGAATAAACCAGGACTAAACCAGGACAAAAGCAGGACTAAACCAGGACTAAAGCAGGACAAAAGCAGGACTAAATCAGGACTAAACCAGGACTAAACCAGGACTAAAGCAGGACTAAACCAGGACTAAAGAAGGACTAAACCAGGACTAAACCAGGACTAAAGAAGGACTAAACCAGGACTAAACTAGGACTAAAGCAGGACTAAAGAAGGACTAAACCAGGACTAAAGAAGGACTAAAGCAGGACTAAAGCAGGACTAAACCAGGACTAAAGAAGGACTAAACCAGGACTAAAGAAGGACTAAACCAGGACTAAAGCAGGACTAAAGCAGGACTAAACCAGTACTAAAGCAGGACTAAACCAGGACTAAACCAGGACTAAAGCAGGACTAAAGCAGGACTAAACCAGGACTAAACCAGGACTAAAGCAGGACTAAAGCAGGACTAAACCAGGACTAAAGAAGGACTAAACCAGGACTAAAGAAGGACTAAACCAGGACTAAAGCAGGACTAAAGCAGGACTAAACCAGTACTAAAGCAGGACTAAACCAGGACTAAACCAGGACTAAAGCAGGACTAAAGCAGGACTGAACCAGGACTAAATCAGGACTAAAGCAGGACTAAAGTAGGACTAAACCAGGACTAAACCAGGACTAAACCAGGACTAAAGCAGGACTAAAGCAGGACTAAACCAGGACTAAACCAGGACTAAAGCAGGACTAAAGCAGGACCAAAGCAGGACTAAACCGGGACTAAACCGGGACTAAAGCGGGACTAAAGCAGGACAAAAGCAGGACTAAAGCAGGACTAAACCAGGACTAAACCAGGACTAAAGCAGGACTAAACCAGGATTAAAGCAGGACTAAAGCAGGACTAAAGCAGGACTAAAACAGGACTAAACCAGGACTAAACCAGGACTAAAGCAGGACTAAACCAGGACTAAACCAGGACTAAAGCAGGACAAAAGCAGGACTAAACCAGGACTAAACCGGGACTAAACCAGGACTAAACCAGGACTAAACCAGGACTAAATCAGGACTAAAGCAGGACTAAACCAGGACTAAACCAGGACTAAAGCAGGACTAAAGCAGGACTAAACCGGGACTAAACCGGGACTAAAGCAGGACTAAAGCAGGACAAAAGCAGGACTAAATCAGGACTAAACCAGGACTAAACCAGGACTAAAGCAGGACTAAAGAAGGACTAAACCAGGACTAAACCAGGACTAAACCAGGACTAAAGCAGGACTAAAGAAGGACTAAACCAGGACTAAACCAGGACTAAAGCAGGACTAAAGAAGGACTAAACCAGGACTAAAGAAGGACTAAAGCAGGACTAAAGCAGGACTAAACCAGGACTAAAGAAGGACTAAACCAGGACTAAACCAGGACTAAAGCAGGACTAAACCAGGACTAAAGCAGGACTAAACCAGGACTAAACCAGGACTAAACCAGGACTAAACCAGGACTAAAGCAGGACTAAACCAGGACTAAACCAGGACTAAACCAGGACTAAAGCAGGACTAAACCAGGACTAAAAGCAGGACTAAAGCGAGGACTAAACCAGGACTAAAGCAGGACTGAACCAGGACTAAATCAGGACTAAAGCAGGACTAAAGTAGGACTAAACCAGGACTAAACCAGGACTAAACCAGGACTAAAGCAGGACTAAAGCAGGACTAAACCAGGACTAAACCAGGACTAAACCAGGACTAAAGCAGGACTAAAGCAGGACTAAAGCAGGACTAAACCAGGACTAAACCAAAAGCGGACTAAAGCAGGACTAAAAGCAGGACTAAACCAGGACTAAACCAAGACTAAACCAAGGCTAAACCAGGGCTAAACCAGTGCTAAACTAGGTCTTAAGCAAGACTAAACCAGGACTAAAGCAGGACTAAGCCAGGACTAAAGCAGGACTAAGCCAGGACTAAAGCAGGACTAAACCAAGACTAAAGCAGGACTAAACCAGGACTAAAGCAGGACTAAACCAGGACTAAACCAGGACTAAAGCAGGACAAAAGCAGGACTAAACCAGGACTAAAGCAGGACTAAACCAGGACTAAACCAGGACTAAAGCAGGATTAATCCAGGACTAAACCAGGACTAAACCAGGACTAAACCAGGACAAAAGCAGGACTAAACCAGGACTAAACCAGGACTAAACCAGGACTAAACCAGGACTAAACCAGGACTAAACCAGGACTAAACCAGGACTAAACCAGGACTAAAGCAGGACTAAACCAGGACTAAACCAGGACTAAACAAGGACTAAACCAGGACTAAAGCAGGACTAAAGCAGGACTAAACCAGGACTAAACCAGGACTAAACCAGGACTAAACCAGGACTAAACCAGGACTAAACCAGGACTAAACCAGGACTAAACCAGGACTAAACCAGGACTAAACCAGGACTAAAGCAGGACTAAACCAGGACTAAAGCAGGACTAAACCAGGACTAAACCAGGACTAAACCAGGACTAAACCAGGACTAAACCAGGACTAAACCAGGACTAAAGCAGGACTAAACCAGGACTAAACCAGGACTAAAGAAGGACTAAACCAGGACTAAACCAGGACTAAAGCAGGACTAAACCAGGACTAAAGCAGGACTAAACCAGGACTAAACCAGGACTAAACCAGGACTAAACCAGGACTAAACCAGGACTAAACCAGGACTAAACCAGGACTAAACCAGGACTAAAGCAGGACTAAAGAAGGACTAAACCAGGACTAAACCAGGACTAAACCAGGACTAAAGCAGGACTAAAGCAGGACTAAACCAGGACTAAACCAGGACTAAACCAGGACTAAACCAGGACTAAACCAGGACAAAAGCAGGACTAAACCAGGACTAAACCAGGACTAAACCAGGACTAAAGCAGGACTAAACCAGGACTAAACCAGGACTAAACCAGGACTAAAGCAGGACTAAACCAGGACTAAACCAGGACTAAACCAGGACTAAACCAGGACTAAAGCAGGACTAAACCAGGACTAAACCAGGACTAAAGCAGGACTAAACCAGGACTAAAGCAGGACTAAAGCAGGACTAAAGCAGGACTAAACCAGGACTAAAGCAGGACTAAACCAGGACTAAAGCAGGACTAAACCAGGACTAAACCAGGACTAAAGCAGGACTAAACCAGGACTAAACCAGGACTAAAGCAGGACTAAAGCAGGACTAAACCAGGACTAAACCAGGACTAAAGCAGGACTAAAGCAGGACTAAAGCAGGACTAAACCAGGACTAAACCAGGACTAAAGCAGGACTAAAGCAGGACTAAAGCAGGACTAAACCAGGACTAAACCAGGACTAAACCAGGACTAAAGCAGGACTAAAGCAGGACTAAACCAGGACTAAACCAGGACTAAAGCAGGACTAAACCAGGACTAAACCAGGACTAAACCAGGACTAAACCAGGACTAAAGCAGGACTAAACCAGGACTAAACCAGGACTAAACCAGGACTAAAGCAGGACTAAAGCAGGACTAAACCAGGACTAAAGCAGGACTAAAGCAGGACTAAACCAGGACTAAACCAGGACTAAACCAGGACTAAAGCAGGACTAAACCAGGACTAAACCAGGACTAAAGCAGGACTAAACCAGGACTAAAGCAGGACTAAAGCAGGACTAAACCAGGACTAAAGCAGGACTAAACCAGGACTAAACCAGGACTAAAGCAGGACTAAACCAGGACTAAACCAGGACTAAAGCAGGACTAAAGCAGGACTAAAGCAGGACTAAACCAGGACTAAACCAGGACTAAACCAGGACTAAACCAGGACTAAAGCAGGACTAAAGCAGGACTAAACCAGGACTAAACCAGGACTAAACCAGGACTAAACCAGGACTAAACCAGGACTAAACCAGGACTAAACCAGGACTAAACCAGGACTAAACCAGGACTAAACCAGGACTAAAGCAGGACTAAAGCAGGACTAAACCAGGACTAAACCAGGACTAAACCAGGACTAAACCAGGACTAAAGCAGGACTAAACCAGGACTAAACCAGGACTAAACCAGGACTAAACCAGGACTAAAAGCAGGACTAAACCAGGACTAAACCAGGACTAAACCAGGACTAAACCAGGACTAAACCAGGACTAAAGCAGGACTAAAGCAGGACTAAACCAGGACTAAACCAGGACTAAAGCAGGACTAAACCAGGACTAAAGCAGGACTAAAGCAGGACTAAACCAGGACTAAACCAGGACTAAAGCAGGACTAAACCAGGACTAAACCAGGACTAAAGCAGGACTAAACCAGGACTAAACCAGGACTAAAGCAGGACTAAAACCAGGACTAAACCAGGACTAAACCAGGACTAAAGCAGGACTAAACCAGGACTAAACCAGGACTAAAGCAGGACTAAAGCAGGACTAAACCAGGACTAAACAGGACTAAAGCAGGACTAAACTAGGACTAAAGCAGGACTAAACCAGGTCTAAACAAGGACTAAAGCAGGACTAAACAAGGACTAAAGCAGGACTAAACTAGGACTAAAGCAGGACTAAACCAGGACTAAACCAGGACTAAAGCAGGACTAAACCAAGACTAAACAAGGACTAAAGTAGGACTAAACCAAGACTAAACAAGGACTAAACCAGGACTACAGCAGGGACTAAACCAGGACTAAACCAGGACTAAATCAGGACTAAACCAGGACTAAACCAGGACTAAAGCAGGACTAATCGAACACAAATCAAGGACTAAACCAGGACTAAACCAGGACTAAACCAGGACTAAACCAGGACTAAACCAGGACTAAAGCAGGACTAAACCAGGACTAAACCAGGACTAAACCAGGACTAAAGCAGGACTAAACCAGGACTAAAGCAGGACAAAAGCAGGACTAAACCAGGACTAAACCAGGACTAAAACCAGGACTAAACCAGGACTAAAGCAGGACTAAAGCAGGACTAAACCAGGACTAAACCAGGACTAAACCAGGACTAAAGCAGGACTAAAGCAGGACTAAACCAGGACTAAACCAGGACTAAAGCAGGACTAAACCAGGACTAAACCAGGACTAAAGCAGGACTAAAGCAGGACTAAAGGACTAAACCAGGACTAAACCAGGACTAAACCAGGACTAAAGGACTAAACCAGGACTAAAGCAGGACTAAAGCAGGACTAAAGCAAGACTAAACCAGGACTAAACCAGGACTAAACCAGGACTAAAGCAGGACTAAACCAGGACTAAACCAGGACTAAACCAGGACTAAACCAGGACTAAACCAGGACTAAAGCAGGACTAAACCAGGACTAAAGCAGGACTAAACCAGGACTAAACCAGGACTAAAGCAGGACTAAAGCAGGACTAAACCAGGACTAAACCAGGACTAAACCAGGACTAAACCAGGACTAAAGCAGGACTAAACCAGGACTAAACCAGGACTAAAGCAGGACTAAACCAGGACTAAAGCAGGACTAAACCAGGACTAAACCAGGACTAAAGCAGGACTAAACCAGGACTAAAGCAGGACTATAGCAGGACTAAACCAGGACTAAACCAGGACTAAACCAGGACTAAAGCAGGATTAAACCAGGACTAAACCAGGACTAAACCAGGACTAAACCAGGACTAAAGCAGGATTAAACCAGGACTAAACCAGGACTAAAGCAGGACTAAAAGAGGACTAAACCAGGACTAAAGCAGGACTAAACCAGGACTAAAGCAGGACTAAACCAGGACTAAAGCAGGACTAAACCAGGACTAAAGCAGGACTAAACCAGGACTAAACCAGGTCTAAAGCAGGACTAAACCAGGACTAAACCAGGACTAAACCAGGTCTAAAGCAGGACTAAAGCAGGACTAAAGCAGGACTAAACCAGGACTAAACCAGGACTAAAGCAGGACTAAACCAGGACTAAAGCAGGACTAAACCAGGACTAAACCAGGACTAAACCAGAACTAAACCAGAACTAAACCAGAACTAAAACAGGACTAAACCAGAACTAAACCAGGACTAAACCAGGACTAAAGCAGGACTAAAGCAGGATTAAACCAGGACTAAAAAAGGACTAAAGCAGGACTAAACCAAGACTAAACCAGGACTAAACCAGGACTAAAGCAGGACTAAACCAGGACTAAACCAGGACTAAACGAGGACAAAAGCAGGACTAAAGCAGGACTAAAGCAGGACAAAAGCAGGACTAAATCAGGACTAAACCAGGACTAAACCAGGACTAAAGCAGGACTAAAGAAGGACTAAACCAGGACTAAACCAGGACTAAACCAGGACTAAAGAAGGACTAAACCAGGACTAAACCAGGACTAAACCAGGACTAAAGAAGGACTAAACCAGGACTAAAGAAGGACTAAAGCAGGACTAAAGCAGGACTAAACCAGGACTAAAGAAGGACTAAACCAGGACTAAAGAAGGACTAAACCAGGACTAAACCAGGACTAAAGCAGGACTAAACCAGGACTAAAGCAGGACTAAAGCAGGACTAAACCAGGACTAAACCAGGACTAAACCAGGACTAAAGCAGGACTAAACCAGGACTAAAGCAGGACTAAAGCAGGACTAAACCAGGACTAAAGCAGGACTAAAGCGGGACTAAACCAGGACTAAAGCAGGACTGAACCAGGACTAAATCAGGACTAAAGCAGGACTAAAGTAGGACTAAACCAGGACTAAACCAGGACTAAACCAGGACTAAAGCAGGACTAAAGCAGGACTAAACCAGGACTAAACCAGGACTAAACCAGGACTAAAGCAGGACAAAAGCAGGACTAAACCAGGACTAAACCGGGACAAAACCGCGACTAAAGCAGGACAAAAGCAGGACTAAACCAGGACTAAACCAGGACTAAAGCATGACTAAACCAGGACTAAAGCAGGACTAAAGCAGGACTAAAGCAGGACTAAAAGCAGGACTAAACCAGGACTAAACCAGGATTAAACCAGGACTAAACCAGGACTAAACCAGGACTAAAGCAGGTCTAAATAAGGACTAAAACAGGACTAAAGCAGGACTAAACCAGGACTAAACCTGGACTAAACCGGGACTAAACCGGGACTAAACCAGGACTAAACCAGGACTAAACCAAGACTAAACCAGGACTAAACCAGGACTAAACCAGGACTAAACCAGGACTAAACCGGGTCTAAACCGGGACTAAACCAGAACTAAACCAAGACTAAACCAGGACTAAACCAGGTCTAAACCGGGTCTAAAGCAGGACTAAACCGGGACTAAACCAGGACTAAACCGGGACTAAACCGGGACTAAACCGGGACTAAACCAGGACTAAACCAGGACTAAACCAGGACTAAACCAGGACTAAACCAGGACTGAACCAGGACTGAACCAGTACTAAACCAGGACTGAACAAGGACTAAACCCGGACTGAAGCAGGACTAAAACAGGATTAAGTAAGAACTAAACCAGGACTAAACCAGGACTAAATCACGACTAAACCAGGTCTAAACCAGGACTAAACCGGGACTAAACCAGGACTAAACCAGGACTAAACCAGGACAAAAGCAGGACTAAACCAGGACTAAAGCAGGACAAAAGCAGGACTAAATCAGGACTAAACCAGGACTAAACCAGGACTAAACCAGGACTAAAGCAGGACTAAACCAGGACTAAACCAGGACTAAAGCAGGACTAAAGAAGGACTAAACCAGGACTAAACCAGGACTAAAGCAGGACTAAAGAAGGACTAAACCAGGACTAAAGCAGGACTAAACCAGGACTAAACCAGGACTAAAGCAGGACTAAACCTGTACTAAACCAGGACTAAACCAGGACTAAAGCAGGACTAAACCTGTACTAAAGAAGGACTAAACCTGTACTAAACCAGGACTAAACCAGGACTAAAGCAGGACTAAACCAGGACTAAAGCAGGACTAAAGCAGGACTAAACCAGGACTAAACCAGGACTAAAGCAGGACTAAACCAGGACTAAACCAGGACTAAAGCAGGACTAAAGCAGGACAAAAGCAGGACTAAAGCAGGACTAAAGCAGGACTAAACCAGGACTAAACCAGGACTAAAGCAGGACTAAACCAGGACTAAACCAGGAATAAACCAGGACTAAACCAGGACAAAAGCAGGACTAAACCAGGACTAAAGCAGGACAAAAGCAGGACTAAATCAGGACTAAACCAGGACTAAACCTGTACTAAAGCAGGACTAAACCAGGACAAAAGAAGGACTAAACCAGAACTAAACCAGGACTAAAGAAAGGACTAAAACAGGACTAAACTAGGACTAAAAGCAGGACTAAAGAAGGACTAAACCAGGACTAAAGAAGGACTAAAGCAGGACAAAAGCAGGACTAACCAGGACTAAACCAGGACTAAAGCAGGACTAAACCTGTACTAAAGCAGGACTAAAGCAGGACTAAAGCAGGACTAAAGCAGGACTAAACCTGTACTAAAGCAGGACTAAACCAGGACTAAACCAGGACTAAACCTGTACTAAAGCAGGACTAAACCAGGACTAAACCAGGACTAAAGCAGGACTAAAGCAGGACTAAACCAGGACTAAACCAGGACTAAACCAGGACTAAAGCAGGACTAAACCAGGACTAAAGCAGGACTAAAGCAGGACTAAACCAGTACTAAAGCAGGACTAAACCAGGACTAAACCAGGACTAAAGCAGGACTAAAGCAGGACTGAACCAGGACTAAATCAGGACTAAAGCAGGACTAAAGTAGGACTAAACCAGGACTAAACCAGGACTAAACCAGGACTAAAGCAGGACTAAAGCAGGACTAAACCAGGACTAAACCAGGACTAAAGCAGGACTAAAGCAGGACCATAGCAGGACTAATACTGGACTAAACCTGGACTAAATCTGGACTAAAGCAGGACTAAAGCAGGACTAAAGCAGGACTAAACCAGGACTAAACCAGGACTAAAGCAGGACTAAACCAGGATTAAAGCAGGACTAAAGCAGGACTAAAGCAGGACTAAAACAGGACTAAACCAGGACTAAACCAGGACTAAAGCAGGACTAAACCAGGACTAAACCAGGACTAAAGCAGGACAAAAGCAGGACTAAACCAGGACTAAACCGGGACTAAACCAGGACTAAACCAGGACTAAACCATGACTAAATCACGACTAAAGCATGAATAAAACCAGGACTAAACCAGGACTAAAGCAGGACTAAAGAAAGACTAAACCAGGACTAAAGCAGGACTAAAGCAGGACTAAAGCAGGACTAAAGCGGGACTAAATCAGGACTAAAGAGGGACTAAAGCGGGACTAAAGCAAGACTAAAGAAGGACTAAACCAGGACTAAACCAGGACTAAACCAGGACTGAACCAGGACTGAACCAGGACTGAAACAGGACTAAACCAGGACTAAAGCAGGACTAAAGAAGGACTAAACCAGGACTAAAGAAGGACTAAAGCAGGACTAAAGCAGGACTAAACCAGGACTAAAGAAGGACTAAACCAGGACTAAACCAGGACTAAAGCAGGACTAAACCAGGACTAAAGCAGGACTAAACCAGGACTAAACCAGGACTAAACCAGGACTAAACCAGGACTAAAGCAGGACTAAACCAGGACTAAACCAGGACTAAAGCAGGACTAAACCAGGACTAAAGCAGGACTAAAGCGGGACTAAACCAGGACTAAAGCAGGACTGAACCAGGACTAAATCAGGACTAAAGCAGGACTAAAGCAGGACTAAACCAGGACTAAACCAGGACTAAACCAGGACTAAACCAGGACTAAAGCAGGACTAAAGCAGGACTAAACCAGGACTAAACCAGGACTAAACCAGGACTAAAGCAGGACTAAAGCAGGACCAAAGCAGGACTAAACCAGGACTAAACCGGGACAAAAGCGGGACTAAAGCAGGACAAAAGCAGGACTAAACCAGGACTAAACCAGGACTAAAGCAGGACTAAACCAGGATTAAAGCAGGACTAAAGCAGGACTAAAGCAGGACTAAACCAGGACTAAACCAGGACTAAAGCAGGACTAAAGCAGGACTAAACCAGGACTAAAGCAGGACTAAACCAGGACTAAACCAGGACTAAAGCAGGACAAAAGCAGGACTAAACCAGGACTAAACCGGGACTAAACCAGGACTAAACCAGGACTAAATCAGGACTAAAGCAGGACTAAACCAGGAATAAACTGGGACTGAAGCAGGACTAAACCGGGACTAAACCGGGACTAAACCGGGACTAAACCGGGACGAAACCGGGACTAAACCAGGACTAAACCAGGACTAAACCAGGACTAAACCAGGACTAAACCAGGACTAAACCAGGACTGAACCAGTACTAAACCAGGACTGAACAAGGACTAAACCCGGACTGAAGCAGGACTAAAACAGGATTAAGTAAGAACTAAACCAGGACGAAACCAGGACTAAATCAAGACTAAACCAGGTCTAAACCAGGACTAAACCGGGACTAAACCAGGACTAAACCAGGACTAAACCAGGACTAAACCAGGACAAAAGCAGGACTAAACCAGGACTAAAGCAGGACAAAAGCAGGACTAAATCAGGACTAAACCAGGACTAAACCAGGACTAAACCAGGACTAAAGCAGGACTAAACCAGGACTAAACCAGGACTAAAGCAGGACTAAAGAAGGACTAAACCAGGACTAAACCAGGACTAAAGCAGGACTAAAGAAGGACTAAACCAGGACTAAAGAAGGACTAAACCAGGACTAAAGCAGGACTAAAGAAGGACTAAACCAGGACTAAACCAGGACTAAACCAGGACTAAAGAAGGACTAAACCAGGACTAAAGAAGGACTAAACCAGGACTAAACCAGGACTAAAGCAGGACTAAAGAAGGACTAAACCAGGACAAAAGAAGGACTAAACCAGGACTAAACCAGGACTAAAGCAGGACTAAACCAGGACTAAACCAGGACTAAGCCAGGACTAAAGCAGGACTAAAGCAGGACAAAAGCAGGACTAAAGAAGGACTAAAGCAGGACTAAACCAGGACTAAACCAGGACTAAAGCAGGACTAAACCAGGACTAAACCAGGAATAAACCAGGACTAAACCAGGACAAAAGCAGGACTAAACCAGGACTAAAGCAGGACAAAAGCAGGACTAAATCAGGACTAAACCAGGACTAAAGCAGGACTAAACCAGGACTAAAGAAGGACTAAACCAGGACTAAACCAGGACTAAAGAAGGACTAAACCAGGACTAAACCAGGACTAAAGCAGGACTAAAGAAGGACTAAACCAGGACTAAAGAAGGACTAAACCAGGACTAAAGCAGGACTAAAGCAGGACTAAACCAGTACTAAAGCAGGACTAAACCAGGACTAAACCAGGACTAAAGCAGGACTAAAGCAGGACTAAACGAGGACTAAACCAGGACTAAACCAGGACTAAAGCAGGACTAAACCAGGACTAAACTAGGACTAAAGCAGGACTAAACCATGACTAAAGCAGGACTAAACCAGGACTAAACCAGGACAAAAGCAGGACTAAACCAGGACTAAACCAGGACTAAAGCAGGACTAAAGAAGGACTAAACCAGGACTAAACCAGGACTAAAGCAGGACTAAAGAAGGACTAAACCAGGACTAAAGAAGGACTAAACCAGGACTAAAGCAGGACTAAAGCAGGACCAAAGCAGGACTAAACCGGGACTAAACCGGGACTAGAGCGGGACTAAAGCAGGACAAAAGCAGGACTAAAGCAGGACTAAACCAGGACTAAACCAGGACTAAAGCAGGACTAAACCAGGATTAAAGCAGGACTAAAGCAGGACTAAAGCAGGACTAAAACAGGACTAAACCAGGACTAAACCAGGACTAAAGCAGGACTAAACCAGGACTAAACCAGGACTAAAACAGGACAAAAGCAGGACTAAACCAGGACTAAACCGGGACTAAACCAGGACTAAACCAGGACTAAACCAGGACTAAATCAGGACTAAAGCAGGACTAAACCAGGACTAAACCAGGACTAAAGCAGGACTAAAGCAGGACTAAACCGGGACTAAAGCAGGACAAAAGCAGGACTAAATCAGGACTAAACCAGGACTAAACCAGGACTAAAGCAGGACTAAAGAAGGACTAAACCAGGACTAAACCAGGACTAAACCAGGACTAAAGCAGGACTAAAGAAGGACTAAACCAGGACTAAACCAGGACTAAAGCAGGACTAAAGAAGGACTAAACCAGGACTAAAGAAGGACTAAAGCAGGACTAAAGCAGGACTAAACCAGGACTAAAGAAGGACTAAACCAGGACTAAAGAAGGACTAAACCAGGACTAAACCAGGACTAAAGCAGGACTAAACCAGGACTAAAGCAGGACTAAAGCAGGACTAAACCAGGACTAAACCAGGACTAAACCAGGACTAAACCAGGACTAAAGCAGGACTAAACCAGGACTAAACCAGGACTAAAGCAGGACTAAACCAGGACTAAAGCAGGACTAAAGCGGGACTAAACCAGGACTAAAGCAGGACTGAACCAGGACTAAATCAGGACTAAAGCAGGACTAAAGCAGGACTAAACCAGGACTAAACCAGGACTAAAGCAGGACTAAAGCAGGACTAAACCAGGACTAAACCAGGACTAAACCAGGACTAAAGCAGGACTAAAGCAGGACCAAAGCAGGACTAAACCAGGACTAAACCGGGACAAAAGCGGGACTAAAGCAGGACAAAAGCAGGACTAAACCAGGACTAAACCAGGACTAAAGCAGGACTAAACCAGGATTAAAGCAGGACTAAAGCAGGACTAAAGCAGGACTAAAGCAGGACTAAACCAGGACTAAACCAGGACTAAAGCAGGACTAAAGCAGGACTAAACCAGGACTAAAGCAGGACTAAACCAGGACTAAACCAGGACTAAAGCAGGACAAAAGCAGGACTAAACCAGGACTAAACCGGGACTAAACCAGGACTAAACCAGGACTAAATCAGGACTAAAGCAGGACTAAACCAGGAATAAACTGGGACTGAAGCAGGACTAAACCGGGACTAAACCGGGACTAAACAAGGACTAAACCGGGACGAAACCGGGACTAAACCAGGACTAAACCAGGACTAAACCAGGACTGAACCAGGACTAAACCAGGACTGAACCAGTACTAAACCAGGACTGAACAAGGACTAAACCCGGACTGAAGCAGGACTAAAACAGGATTAAGTAAGAACTAAACCAGGACTAAACCAGGACTAAATCAAGACTAAACCAGGTCTAAACCAGGACTAAACCGGGACTAAACCAGGACTAAACCAGGACTAAACCAGGACTAAACCAGGACAAAAGCAGGACTAAACCAGGACTAAAGCAGGACAAAAGCAGGACTAAATCAGGACTAAACCAGGACTAAACCAGGACTAAACCAGGACTAAAGCAGGACTAAACCAGGACTAAACCAGGACTAAAGCAGGACTAAAGAAGGACTAAACCAGGACTAAACCAGGACTAAACCAGGACTAAAGCAGGACTAAAGAAGGACTAAACCAGGACTAAAGAAGGACTAAACCAGGACTAAAGCAGGACTAAAGAAGGACTAAACCAGGACTAAACCAGGACTAAACCAGGACTAAAGAAGGACTAAACCAGGACTAAAGAAGGACTAAACCAGGACTAAACCAGGACTAAAGCAGGACTAAAGAAGGACTAAACCAGGACTAAAGAAGGACTAAACCAGGACTAAACCAGGACTAAAGCAGGACTAAACCAGGACTAAACCAGGACTAGGGGTGGGCGATATCTCGATATTTAAAATATATCGAGATATTTTTGAAACTCGATATGAATTCTGACATATCGATATATCGCTATAATGCTTATGTTTACTTCTGGTTTCGCCGCTTCGCTTGTTTTGCCTTTTCTGTGCCGCGCTCGCCTCCGCCTCCTGCTTTTGTCCCCCTGAGCTCCTCCGCGGAGGGACCTGGCCGCGGACTAAACCAGGACTAGAACTAAACCAGGACTAAACCAGGACTAAACGCTGCCGCAAAGCCCGGGGCTCGGCCGCGGACTAAACCAGGACTAGGACCAGGGCTCTGCAGTGCGCCCATTTCACTCGCATTTGCGAGCAAATATTTCTTCGTGCGAACGTGGAAAACCAAACAGGCGCATCTGTGCGAGTCTCTGCAGCCACAATAAGGAGCTGCGCACAGACGCAACGTGACGAGTTAAACTTTCTAAATGCACGTTTCCCAGCACGAGCGCGAGCGCAACCACATGACACCTCCGACCGCGCACGACCCCAGCACACGAGCTCCGCGTGTGTGCAGATATCACGAACAAACTCCGCTTCAAAACACACCCACGCCCCCTTAAACGAGGAGCCCCCGCAGCAGGACTCACACCTGCCCCACCCCTCACAGACACCCGCGTGCCGCTGGACAAAGCGAGAGCTTTGACTTTTGTCTTGGTCTTGTCTCGGACTCGAGCGCATTTGGACTCGGTCTTGTCACGGACTCAAGGTCTGAATACTGAGTGCGGTCATTTTTCATTAATGCCACTGCTGTTGCCAATAAACTCATCCCGGTGTGCGGGAACGTGCGGGGCTTCTCTCTGCAGCCTGTGCCAAATGCCAAATAAATCCGTTTGTCACAATGTGCGTTTGATTTGGTAAATGTGCAGAGACTAAATACCACTTTAAAACAAGAGAATGTAACTCCAGTTTGGAATTTGAAAATACAGGTTTAAAAATCCTGCACACTTTATTCACTTTGAAGCAGTTTTGTGTCAGTGGAAGTTCTCTTAAAGAAGAGGTTCTTAAACTGTGGGTGAGGGTCCAAAAAGGGGTGTCAAGAGTGTTTAAGTGCAGAACTAAATGAATATTAATCAGATAAAATTTGTTTTTTTGTTTTTGCAGTAGTTTGGGGGGGCTGTATTTTTTCCTGCAAAGATATCGAGATATATATCGTATATCGAGATATAGCAAAATATATCGAGATATATTTTTTGGTCCATATCGCCCAGCCCTAACCAGGACTAAGCCAGGACTAAAGCAGGACTAAAGCAGGACAAAAGCAGGACTAAAGAAGGACTAAAGCAGGACTAAACCAGGACTAAACCAGGACTAAAGCAGGACTAAACCAGGACTAAACCAGGAATAAACCAGGACTAAACCAGTACAAAAGCAGGACTAAACCAGGGCTAAAGCAGGACAAAAGCAGGACTAAATCAGGACTAAACCAGGACTAAAGCAGGACTAAACCAGGACTAAAGAAGGACTAAACCAGGACTAAACCAGGACTAAAGAAGGACTAAACCAGGACTAAACCAGGACTAAAGCAGGACTAAAGAAGGACTAAACCAGGACTAAAGAAGGACTAAAGCAGGACTAAAGCAGGACTAAACCAGGACTAAAGAAGGACTAAACCAGGACTAAAGCAGGACTAAAGCAGGACTAAACCAGTACTAAAGCAGGACTAAACCAGGACTAAACCAGGACTAAAGCAGGACTAAAGCAGGACTAAACCAGGACTAAACCAGGACTAAAGCAGGACTAAACCAGGACTAAACTAGGACTAAAGCAGGACTAAACCAGGACTAAAGCAGGACTAAAGCGGGACTAAACCAGGACTAAAGCAGGACTGAACCAGGACTAAATCAGGACTAAAGCAGGACTAAAGTAGGACTAAACCAGGACTAAACCAGGACTAAACCAGGACTAAAGCAGGACTAAAGCAGGACTAAACCAGGACTAAACCAGGACTAAAGCAGGACTAAAGCAGGACCAAAGCAGGACTAAACCGGGACTAAACCGGGACTAAAGCGGGACTAAAGCAGGACAAAAGCAGGACGAAAGCAGGACTAAACCAGGACTAAACCAGGACTAAAGCAGGACTAAACCAGGATTAAAGCAGGACTAAAGCAGGACTAAAGCAGGACTAAAGCAGGACTAAACCAGGACTAAACCAGGACTAAAGCAGGACTAAACCAGGACTAAACCAGGACTAAAGCAGGACAAAAGCAGGACTAAACCAGGACTAAATCGGGACTAAACCAGGACTAAACCAGGACTAAACCAGGACTAAATCAGGACTAAAGCAGGACTAAACCAGGACTAAACCAGGACTAAAGCAGGACTAAAGCAGGACTAAACCGGGACTAAACCGGGACTAAAGCAGGACTAAACCGGGACTAAAGCAGGACTAAACTGGGACTGAAGCAGGACTAAACCGGGACTAAACCGGGACTAAACCGGGACGAAACCGGGACTAAACCAGGACTAAACCAGGACTAAACCAGGACTAAACCAGGACTGAACCAGGACTGAACCAGTACTAAACCAGGACTGAACAAGGACTAAACCAGGACTGAAGCAGGACTAAAACAGGATTAAGTAAGAACTAAACCAGGACTAAACCAGGACTAAATCAAGACTAAACCAGGTCTAAACCAGGACTAAACCGGGACTAAACCAGGACTAAACTGGGACTAAAGCAGGGCTAAACCAGGACTAAACCGGGAATAAAGCAGGACTAAACCGGGACTAAACCGGGACTAAAGCAGGACTAAACCAGGTCTAAACCGGGACAAAAGCAGGACTAAACCAGGACTAAACCGGGACTAAACCGGGACAAAAGCAGGACTAAACCGGGACTAAACCGGGACTAAACCAGGACTAAACCGGGACTAAACCGGGACTAAACCAGGACTAAACCGGGACTAAACCAGGACTAAAGCAGGTCCGGGATGAGTGACTCACCTGTTCGCAGCTGCAGCTTGCCGATGGCCGCTCCGTGTGTCCGCAGAATAAGAGCACCTTCCCCGGCCTCACCGCGGGCTGAGGGGCCGCTGACGGACGCGGAGACACGGGGACACGGGTCTCACGGTCCCGGAGGAGACAGCGGAGGAGCGGAGGAGGAGACACGGGGACACGGGTCTCACGGTCCCGGAGGAGACAGCGGAGGAGCGGAGGAGGAGACACGGGGACACGGGTCTCACGGTCCCGGAGGAGACAGCGGAGGAGCGGAGGAGGAGACACGGAGACACGGGTCTCACGGTCCCGGAGGAGACAGCGGAGGAGCGGACACGTACAGAGGAGCGTACAGAGGAGGCGCAGACGCAGGAGGAGCAGCAGGAGGAGCATTAGGAGGCGCAGGGACTCGGGGCTCCTCCATCTTGAGTCACCTTCTCCTCCGTCTCTGCGGCGCGCGACCCTCCGCGGCGGGAAGGAGCCTGGTTACCGTAGCAACGGCCGCAGCGGCGGGAAACGCTCCGGGAGAAGAAGAGGGTCCGCCATTTTAACCTCTCACATTTAAACTATTATCTGTACAAAAGAACATTTACACTGTTTAACACAAACTACTCACATTTAAACTATTATCTGTACAAAAGAACATTTACACTGTTTAACACAAACTACTCACATTTAAACTATTATCTGTACAAGAGAAGTTACACTGTTTAACACAAACTACTCACATTTAAACTATTATCTGTACAAAAGAACATTTACACTGTTTAACACAAACTACTCACATTTAAACTATTATCTGTACAAAAGAACATTTACACTGTTTAACACAAACTACTCACATTTAAACTATTATCTGTACAAAAGAACATTTACACTGTTTAACACAAACTACTCACATTTAAACTATTATCTGTACAAAAGAACATTTACACTGTTTAACACAAACTACTCACATTTAAACTATTATCTGTACAAAAGAACATTTACACTGTTTAACACAAACTACTCACATTTAAACTATTATCTGTACAAAAGAACATTTACACTGTTTAACACAAACTACTCACATTTAAACTATTATCTGTACAAAAGAACATTTACACTGTTTAACACAAACTACTCACATTTAAACTATTATCTGTACAAAAGAACATTTACACTGTTTAACACAAACTACTCACATTTAAACTATTATCTGTACAAAAGAACATTTACACTGTTTAACACAAACTACTCACATTTAAACTATTATCTGTACAAAAGAACATTTACACTGTTTAACACAAACTACTCACATTTAAACTATTATCTGTACAAAAGAACATTTACACTGTTTAACACAAACTACTCACATTTAAACTATTATCTGTACAAAAGAACATTTACACTGTTTAACACAAACTACTCACATTTAAACTATTATCTGTACAAAAGAACATTTACACTGTTTAACACAAACTACTCACATTTAAACTATTATCTGTACAAAAGAACATTTACACTGTTTAACACAAACTACTCACATTTAAACTATTATCTGTACAAAAGAACATTTACACTGTTTAACACAAACTACTCACATTTAAACTATTATCTGTACAAAAGAACATTTACACTGTTTAACACAAACTACTCACATTTAAACTATTATCTGTACAAAAGAACATTTACACTGTTTAACACAAACTACTCACATTTAAACTATTATCTGTACAAAAGAACATTTACACTGTTTAACACAAACTACTCACATTTAAACTATTATCTGTACAAAAGAACATTTACACTGTTTAACACAAACTACTCACATTTAAACTATTATCTGTACAAAAGAACATTTACACTGTTTAACACAAACTACTCACATTTAAACTATTATCTGTACAAAAGAACATTTACACTGTTTAACACAAACTACTCACATTTAAACTATTATCTGTACAAAAGAACATTTACACTGTTTAACACAAACTACTCACATTTAAACTATTATCTGTACAAAAGAACATTTACACTGTTTAACACAAACTACTCACATTTAAACTATTATCTGTACAAAAGAACATTTACACTGTTTAACACAAACTACTCACATTTAAACTATTATCTGTACAAAAGAACATTTACACTGTTTAACACAAACTACTCACATTTAAACTATTATCTGTACAAAAGAACATTTACACTGTTTAACACAAACTACTCACATTTAAACTATTATCTGTACAAAAGAACATTTACACTGTTTAACACAAACTACTCACATTTAAACTATTATCTGTACAAAAGAACATTTACACTGTTTAACACAAACTACTCACATTTAAACTATTATCTGTACAAAAGAACATTTACACTGTTTAACACAAACTACTCACATTTAAACTATTATCTGTACAAAAGAACATTTACACTGTTTAACACAAACTACTCACATTTAAACTATTATCTGTACAAAAGAACATTTACACTGTTTAACACAAACTACTCACATTTAAACTATTATCTGTACAAAAGAACATTTACACTGTTTAACACAAACTACTCACATTTAAACTATTATCTGTACAAAAGAACATTTACACTGTTTAACACAAACTACTCACATTTAAACTATTATCTGTACAAAAGAACATTTACACTGTTTAACACAAACTACTCACATTTAAAACTATTATCTGTACAAAAGAACATTTACACTGTTTAACACAAACTACTCACATTTAAACTATTATCTGTACAAAAGAACATTTACACTGTTTAACACAAACTACTCACATTTAAACTATTATCTGTACAAAAGAACATTTACACTGTTTAACACAAACTACTCACATTTAAACTATTATCTGTACAAAAGAACATTTACACTGTTTAACACAAACTACTCACATTTAAACTATTATCTGTACAAAAGAACATTTACACTGTTTAACACAAACTACTCACATTTAAACTATTATCTGTACAAAAGAACATTTACACTGTTTAACACAAACTACTCACATTTAAACTATTATCTGTACAAAAGAACATTTACACTGTTTAACACAAACTACTCACATTTAAACTATTATCTGTACAAAAGAACATTTACACTGTTTAACACAAACTACTCACATTTAAACTATTATCTGTAAAAAAGAAAATTTACACTGTTTAACACAAACTACTCACATTTAAACTATTATCTGTGTACAAAAGAACATTTACACTGTTTAACACAAACTACTCACATTTAAACTATTATCTGTACAAAAGAACATTTACACTGTTTAACACAAACTACTCACATTTAAACTATTATCTGTACAAAAGAACATTTACACTGTTTAACACAAACTACTCACATTTAAACTATTATCTGTGTACAAAAGAACATTTACACTGTTTAACACAAACTACTCACATTTAAACTATTATCTGTACAAAAGAACATTTACACTGTTTAACACAAACTACTCACATTTAAACTATTATCTGTACAAAAGAACATTT
The DNA here is from genome assembly GCA_034769755.1 of Odontamblyopus lacepedii. NCBI lineage: Eukaryota > Metazoa > Chordata > Actinopteri > Gobiiformes > Gobiidae > Odontamblyopus > Odontamblyopus lacepedii. The sequence continues at coordinate 42,485 of JAVCWC010000029.1, forward strand.
ACACTGTTTAACACAAACTACTCACATTTAAACTATTATCTGTACAAAAGAACATTTACACTGTTTAACACAAACTACTCACATTTAAACTATTATCTGTACAAAAGAACATTTACACTGTTTAACACAAACTACTCACATTTAAACTATTATCTGTACAAAAGAACATTTACACTGTTTAACACAAACTACTCACATTTAAACTATTATCTGTACAAAAGAACATTTACACTGTTTAACACAAACTACTCACATTTAAACTATTATCTGTACAAAAGAACATTTACACTGTTTAACACAAACTACTCACATTTAAACTATTATCTGTGTACAAAAGAACATTTACACTGTTTAACACAAACTACTCACATTTAAACTATTATCTGTACAAAAGAACATTTACACTGTTTAACACAAACTACTCACATTTAAACTATTATCTGTACAAAAGAACATTTACACTGTTTAACACAAACTACTCACATTTAAACTATTATCTGTACAAAAGAACATTTACACTGTTTAACACAAACTACTCACATTTAAACTATTATCTGTGTACAAAAGAACATTTACACTGTTTAACACAAACTACTCACATTTAAACTATTATCTGTACAAAAGAACATTTACACTGTTTAACACAAACTACTCACATTTAAACTATTATCTGTACAAAAGAACATTTACACTGTTTAACACAAACTACTCACATTTAAACTATTATCTGTACAAAAGAACATTTACACTGTTTAACACAAACTACTCACATTTAAACTATTATCTGTACAAAAGAACATTTACACTGTTTAACACAAACTACTCACATTTAAACTATTATCTGTACAAAAGAACATTTACACTGTTTAACACAAACTACTCACATTTAAACTATTATCTGTGTACAAAAGAACATTTACACTGTTTAACACAAACTACTCACATTTAAACTATTATCTGTGTACAAAAGAACATTTACACTGTTTAACACAAACTACTCACATTTAAACTATTATCTGTACAAAAGAACATTTACACTGTTTAACACAAACTACTCACATTTAAACTATTATCTGTACAAAAGAACATTTACACTGTTTAACACAAACTACTCACATTTAAACTATTATCTGTGTACAAAAGAACATTTACACTGTTTAACACAAACTACTCACATTTAAACTATTATCTGTACAAAAGAACATTTACACTGTTTAACACAAACTACTCACATTTAAACTATTATCTGTACAAAAGAACATTTACACTGTTTAACACAAACTACTCACATTTAAACTATTATCTGTACAAAAGAACATTTACACTGTTTAACACAAACTACTCACATTTAAACTATTATCTGTACAAAAGAACATTTACACTGTTTAACACAAACTACTCACATTTAAACTATTATCTGTGTACAAAAGAACATTTACACTGTTTAACACAAACTACTCACATTTAAACTATTATCTGTACAAAAGAACATTTACACTGTTTAACACAAACTACTCACATTTAAACTATTATCTGCACAAAAGAACATTTACACTGTTTAACACAAACTACTCACATTTAAACTATTATCTGTACAAAAGAACATTTACACTGTTTAACACAAACTACTCACATTTAAACTATTATCTGTGTACAAAAGAACATTTACACTGTTTAACACAAACTACTCACATTTAAACTATTATCTGTACAAAAGAACATTTACACTGTTTAACACAAACTACTCACATTTAAACTATTATCTGTACAAAAGAACATTTACACTGTTTAACACAAACTACTCACATTTAAACTATTATCTGTACAAAAGAACATTTACACTGTTTAACACAAACTACTCACATTTAAACTATTATCTGTACAAAAGAACATTTACACTGTTTAACACAAACTACTCACATTTAAACTATTATCTGTACAAAAGAACATTTACACTGTTTAACACAAACTACTCACATTTAAACTATTATCTGTGTACAAAAGAACATTTACACTGTTTAACACAAACTACTCACATTTAAACTATTATCTGTACAAAAGAACATTTACACTGTTTAACACAAACTACTCACATTTAAACTATTATCTGTACAAAAGAACATTTACACTGTTTAACACAAACTACTCACATTTAAACTATTATCTGTACAAAAGAACATTTACACTGTTTAACACAAACTACTCACATTTAAACTATTATCTGTACAAAAGAACATTTACACTGTTTAACACAAACTACTCACATTTAAACTATTATCTGTACAAAAGAACATTTACACTGTTTAACACAAACTACTCACATTTAAACTATTATCTGTACAAAAGAACATTTACACTGTTTAACACAAACTACTCACATTTAAACTATTATCTGTGTACAAAAGAACATTTACACTGTTTAACACAAACTACTCACATTTAAACTATTATCTGTACAAAAGAACATTTACACTGTTTAACACAAACTACTCACATTTAAACTATTATCTGTACAAAAGAACATTTACACTGTTTAACACAAACTACTCACATTTAAACTATTATCTGTACAAAAGAACATTTACACTGTTTAACACAAACTACTCACATTTAAACTATTATCTGTACAAAAGAACATTTACACTGTTTAACACAAACTACTCACATTTAAACTATTATCTGTACAAAAGAACATTTACACTGTTTAACACAAACTACTCACATTTAAACTATTATCTGTACAAAAGAACATTTACACTGTTTAACACAAACTACTCACATTTAAACTATTATCTGTGTACAAAAGAACATTTACACTGTTTAACACAAACTACTCACATTTAAACTATTATCTGTACAAAAGAACATTTACACTGTTTAACACAAACTACTCACATTTAAACTATTATCTGTACAAAAGAACATTTACACTGTTTAACACAAACTACTCACATTTAAACTATTATCTGTGTACAAAAGAACATTTACACTGTTTAACACAAACTACTCACATTTAAACTATTATCTGTACAAAAGAACATTTACACTGTTTAACACAAACTACTCACATTTAAACTATTATCTGTACAAAAGAACATTTACACTGTTTAACACAAACTACTCACATTTAAACTATTATCTGTACAAAAGAACATTTACACTGTTTAACACAAACTACTCACATTTAAACTATTATCTGTACAAAAGAACATTTACACTGTTTAACACAAACTACTCACATTTAAACTATTATCTGTACAAAAGAACATTTACACTGTTTAACACAAACTACTCACATTTAAACTATTATCTGTGTACAAAAGAACATTTACACTGTTTAACACAAACTACTCACATTTAAACTATTATCTGTACAAAAGAACATTTACACTGTTTAACACAAACTACTCACATTTAAACTATTATCTGTACAAAAGAACATTTACACTGTTTAACACAAACTACTCACATTTAAACTATTATCTGTACAAAAGAACATTTACACTGTTTAACACAAACTACTCACATTTAAACTATTATCTGTACAAAAGAACATTTACACTGTTTAACACAAACTACTCACATTTAAACTATTATCTGTACAAAAGAACATTTACACTGTTTAACACAAACTACTCACATTTAAACTATTATCTGTACAAAAGAACATTTACACTGTTTAACACAAACTACTCACATTTAAACTATTATCTGTACAAAAGAACATTTACACTGTTTAACACAAACTACTCACATTTAAACTATTATCTGTACAAAAGAACATTTACACTGTTTAACACAAACTACTCACATTTAAACTATTATCTGTACAAAAGAACATTTACACTGTTTAACACAAACTACTCACATTTAAACTATTATCTGCACAAAAGAACATTTACACTGTTTAACACAAACTACTCACATTTAAACTATTATCTGTACAAAAGAACATTTACACTGTTTAACACAAACTACTCACATTTAAACTATTATCTGTACAAAAGAACATTTACACTGTTTAACACAAACTACTCACATTTAAACTATTATCTGTGTACAAAAGAACATTTACACTGTTTAACACAAACTACTCACATTTAAACTATTATCTGCACAAAAGAACATTTACACTGTTTAACACAAACTACTCACATTTAAACTATTATCTGTACAAAAGAACATTTACACTGTTTAACACAAACTACTCACATTTAAACTATTATCTGTACAAAAGAACATTTACACTGTTTAACACAAACTACTCACATTTAAACTATTATCTGTACAAAAGAACATTTACACTGTTTAACACAAACTACTCACATTTAAACTATTATCTGTACAAAAGAACATTTACACTGTTTAACACAAACTACTCACATTTAAACTATTATCTGTACAAAAGAACATTTACACTGTTTAACACAAACTACTCACATTTAAACTATTATCTGTACAAAAGAACATTTACACTGTTTAACACAAACTACTCACATTTAAACTATTATCTGTACAAAAGAACATTTACACTGTTTAACACAAACTACTCACATTTAAACTATTATCTGTGTACAAAAGAACATTTACACTGTTTAACACAAACTACTCACATTTAAACTATTATCTGTACAAAAGAACATTTACACTGTTTAACACAAACTACTCACATTTAAACTATTATCTGTACAAAAGAACATTTACACTGTTTAACACAAACTACTCACATTTAAACTATTATCTGTACAAAAGAACATTTACACTGTTTAACACAAACTACTCACATTTAAACTATTATCTGTACAAAAGAACATTTACACTGTTTAACACAAACTACTCACATTTAAACTATTATCTGTACAAAAGAACATTTACACTGTTTAACACAAACTACTCACATTTAAACTATTATCTGTACAAAAGAACATTTACACTGTTTAACACAAACTACTCACATTTAAACTATTATCTGTACAAAAGAACATTTACACTGTTTAACACAAACTACTCACATTTAAACTATTATCTGTACAAAAGAACATTTACACTGTTTAACACAAACTACTCACATTTAAACTATTATCTGTACAAAAGAACATTTACACTGTTTAACACAAACTACTCACATTTAAACTATTATCTGTGTACAAAAGAACATTTACACTGTTTAACACAAACTACTCACATTTAAACTATTATCTGTACAAAAGAACATTTACACTGTTTAACACAAACTACTCACATTTAAACTATTATCTGTACAAAAGAACATTTACACTGTTTAACACAAACTACTCACATTTAAACTATTATCTGTACAAAAGAACATTTACACTGTTTAACACAAACTACTCACATTTAAACTATTATCTGTACAAAAGAACATTTACACTGTTTAACACAAACTACTCACATTTAAACTATTATCTGTACAAAAGAACATTTACACTGTTTAACACAAACTACTCACATTTAAACTATTATCTGTACAAAAGAACATTTACACTGTTTAACACAAACTACTCACATTTAAACTATTATCTGTACAAAAGAACATTTACACTGTTTAACACAAACTACTCACATTTAAACTATTATCTGTACAAAAGAACATTTACACTGTTTAACACAAACTACTCACATTTAAACTATTATCTGTACAAAAGAACATTTACACTGTTTAACACAAACTACTCACATTTAAACTATTATCTGTACAAAAGAACATTTACACTGTTTAACACAAACTACTCACATTTAAACTATTATCTGTACAAAAGAACATTTACACTGTTTAACACAAACTACTCACATTTAAACTATTATCTGTACAAAAGAACATTTACACTGTTTAACACAAACTACTCACATTTAAACTATTATCTGTACAAAAGAACATTTACACTGTTTAACACAAACTACTCACATTTAAACTATTATCTGTACAAAAGAACATTTACACTGTTTAACACAAACTACTCACATTTAAACTATTATCTGTACAAAAGAACATTTACACTGTTTAACACAAACTACTCACATTTAAACTATTATCTGTACAAAAGAACATTTACACTGTTTAACACAAACTACTCACATTTAAACTATTATCTGTACAAAAGAACATTTACACTGTTTAACACAAACTACTCACATTTAAACTATTATCTGTACAAAAGAACATTTACACTGTTTAACACAAACTACTCACATTTAAACTATTATCTGTGTACAAAAGAACATTTACACTGTTTAACACAAACTACTCACATTTAAACTATTATCTGTACAAAAGAACATTTACACTGTTTAACACAAACTACTCACATTTAAACTATTATCTGTACAAAAGAACATTTACACTGTTTAACACAAACTACTCACATTTAAACTATTATCTGTACAAAAGAACATTTACACTGTTTAACACAAACTACTCACATTTAAACTATTATCTGTACAAAAGAACATTTACACTGTTTAACACAAACTACTCACATTTAAACTATTATCTGTACAAAAGAACATTTACACTGTTTAACACAAACTACTCACATTTAAACTATTATCTGTACAAAAGAACATTTACACTGTTTAACACAAACTACTCACATTTAAACTATTATCTGTACAAAAGAACATTTACACTGTTTAACACAAACTACTCACATTTAAACTATTATCTGTACAAAAGAACATTTACACTGTTTAACACAAACTACTCACATTTAAACTATTATCTGTACAAAAGAACATTTACACTGTTTAACACAAACTACTCACATTTAAACTATTATCTGTACAAAAGAACATTTACACTGTTTAACACAAACTACTCACATTTAAACTATTATCTGTACAAAAGAACATTTACACTGTTTAACACAAACTACTCACATTTAAACTATTATCTGTACAAAAGAACATTTACACTGTTTAACACAAACTACTCACATTTAAACTATTATCTGTACAAAAGAACATTTACACTGTTTAACACAAACTACTCACATTTAAACTATTATCTGCTGTACAAAAGAACATTTACACTGTTTAACACAAACTACTCACATTTAAACTATTATCTGTACAAAAGAACATTTACACTGTTTAACACAAACTACTCACATTTAAACTATTATCTGTACAAAAGAACATTTACACTGTTTAACACAAACTACTCACATTTAAACTATTATCTGTACAAAAGAACATTTACACTGTTTAACACAAACTACTCACATTTAAACTATTATCTGTACAAAAGAACATTTACACTGTTTAACACAAACTACTCACATTTAAACTATTATCTGTACAAAAGAACATTTACACTGTTTAACACAAACTACTCACATTTAAACTATTATCTGTACAAAAGAACATTTACACTGTTTAACACAAACTACTCACATTTAAACTATTATCTGTACAAAAGAACATTTACACTGTTTAACACAAACTACTCACATTTAAACTATTATCTGTACAAAAGAACATTTACACTGTTTAACACAAACTACTCACATTTAAACTATTATCTGTACAAAAGAACATTTACACTGTTTAACACAAACTACTCACATTTAAACTATTATCTGTACAAAAGAACATTTACACTGTTTAACACAAACTACTCACATTTAAACTATTATCTGTACAAAAGAACATTTACACTGTTTAACACAAACTACTCACATTTAAACTATTATCTGTGTACAAAAGAACATTTACACTGTTTAACACAAACTACTCACATTTAAACTATTATCTGTACAAAAGAACATTTACACTGTTTAACACAAACTACTCACATTTAAACTATTATCTGTACAAAAGAACATTTACACTGTTTAACACAAACTACTCACATTTAAACTATTATCTGTACAAAAGAACATTTACACTGTTTAACACAAACTACTCACATTTAAACTATTATCTGTACAAAAGAACATTTACACTGTTTAACACAAACTACTCACATTTAAACTATTATCTGTACAAAAGAACATTTACACTGTTTAACACAAACTACTCACATTTAAACTATTATCTGTACAAAAGAACATTTACACTGTTTAACACAAACTACTCACATTTAAACTATTATCTGTACAAAAGAACATTTACACTGTTTAACACAAACTACTCACATTTAAACTATTATCTGTACAAAAGAACATTTACACTGTTTAACACAAACTACTCACATTTAAACTATTATCTGTACAAAAGAACATTTACACTGTTTAACACAAACTACTCACATTTAAACTATTATCTGCACAAAAGAACATTTACACTGTTTAACACAAACTACTCACATTTAAACTATTATCTGTACAAAAGAACATTTACACTGTTTAACACAAACTACTCACATTTAAACTATTATCTGTACAAAAGAACATTTACACTGTTTAACACAAACTACTCACATTTAAACTATTATCTGTACAAAAGAACATTTACACTGTTTAACACAAACTACTCACATTTAAACTATTATCTGTACAAAAGAACATTTACACTGTTTAACACAAACTACTCACATTTAAACTATTATCTGTACAAAAGAACATTTACACTGTTTAACACAAACTACTCACATTTAAACTATTATCTGTACAAAAGAACATTTACACTGTTTAACACAAACTACTCACATTTAAACTATTATCTGTACAAAAGAACATTTACACTGTTTAACACAAACTACTCACATTTAAACTATTATCTGTACAAAAGAACATTTACACTGTTTAACACAAACTACTCACATTTAAACTATTATCTGTACAAAAGAACATTTACACTGTTTAACACAAACTACTCACATTTAAACTATTATCTGTACAAAAGAACATTTACACTGTTTAACACAAACTACTCACATTTAAACTATTATCTGTACAAAAGAACATTTACACTGTTTAACACAAACTACTCACATTTAAACTATTATCTGTACAAAAGAACATTTACACTGTTTAACACAAACTACTCACATTTAAACTATTATCTGTACAAAAGAACATTTACACTGTTTAACACAAACTACTCACATTTAAACTATTATCTGTACAAAAGAACATTTACACTGTTTAACACAAACTACTCACATTTAAACTATTATCTGTACAAAAGAACATTTACACTGTTTAACACAAACTACTCACATTTAAACTATTATCTGTACAAAAGAACATTTACACTGTTTAACACAAACTACTCACATTTAAACTATTATCTGTACAAAAGAACATTTACACTGTTTAACACAAACTACTCACATTTAAACTATTATCTGTACAAAAGAACATTTACACTGTTTAACACAAACTACTCACATTTAAACTATTATCTGTACAAAAGAACATTTACACTGTTTAACACAAACTACTCACATTTAAACTATTATCTGTACAAAAGAACATTTACACTGTTTAACACAAACTACTCACATTTAAACTATTATCTGTACAAAAGAACATTTACACTGTTTAACACAAACTACTCACATTTAAACTATTATCTGCACAAAAGAACATTTACACTGTTTAACACAAACTACTCACATTTAAACTATTATCTGTACAAAAGAACATTTACACTGTTTAACACAAACTACTCACATTTAAACTATTATCTGTGTACAAAAGAACATTTACACTGTTTAACACAAACTACTCACATTTAAACTATTATCTGTACAAAAGAACATTTACACTGTTTAACACAAACTACTCACATTTAAACTATTATCTGTACAAAAGAACATTTACACTGTTTAACACAAACTACTCACATTTAAACTATTATCTGTGTACAAAAGAACATTTACACTGTTTAACACAAACTACTCACATTTAAACTATTATCTGTACAAAAGAACATTTACACTGTTTAACACAAACTACTCACATTTAAACTATTATCTGTACAAAAGAACATTTACACTGTTTAACACAAACTACTCACATTTAAACTATTATCTGCACAAAAGAACATTTACACTGTTTAACACAAACTACTCACATTTAAACTATTATCTGTACAAAAGAACATTTACACTGTTTAACACAAACTACTCACATTTAAACTATTATCTGTACAAAAGAACATTTACACTGTTTAACACAAACTACTCACATTTAAACTATTATCTGTACAAAAGAACATTTACACTGTTTAACACAAACTACTCACATTTAAACTATTATCTGTACAAAAGAACATTTACACTGTTTAACACAAACTACTCACATTTAAACTATTATCTGTGTACAAAAGAACATTTACACTGTTTAACACAAACTACTCACATTTAAACTATTATCTGTACAAAAGAACATTTACACTGTTTAACACAAACTACTCACATTTAAACTATTATCTGTGTACAAAAGAACATTTACACTGTTTAACACAAACTACTCACATTTAAACTATTATCTGTACAAAAGAACATTTACACTGTTTAACACAAACTACTCACATTTAAACTATTATCTGTACAAAGAACATTTACACTGTTTAACACAAACTACTCACATTTAAACTATTATCTGTACAAAAGAACATTTACACTGTTTAACACAAACTACTCACATTTAAACTATTATCTGTACAAAAGAACATTTACACTGTTTAACACAAACTACTCACATTTAAACTATTATCTGTACAAAAGAACATTTACACTGTTTAACACAAACTACTCACATTTAAACTATTATCTGTACAAAAGAACATTTACACTGTTTAACACAAACTACTCACATTTAAACTATTATCTGTGTACAAAAGAACATTTACACTGTTTAACACAAACTACTCACATTTAAACTATTATCTGTACAAAAGAACATTTACACTGTTTAACACAAACTACTCACATTTAAACTATTATCTGTACAAAAGAACATTTACACTGTTTAACACAAACTACTCACATTTAAACTATTATCTGTACAAAAGAACATTTACACTGTTTAACACAAACTACTCACATTTAAACTATTATCTGCACAAAAGAACATTTACACTGTTTAACACAAACTACTCACATTTAAACTATTATCTGTACAAAAGAACATTTACACTGTTTAACACAAACTACTCACATTTAAACTATTATCTGTACAAAAGAACATTTACACTGTTTAACACAAACTACTCACATTTAAACTATTATCTGTACAAAAGAACATTTACACTGTTTAACACAAACTACTCACATTTAAACTATTATCTGTACAAAAGAACATTTACACTGTTTAACACAAACTACTCACATTTAAACTATTATCTGTACAAAAGAACATTTACACTGTTTAACACAAACTACTCACATTTAAACTATTATCTGTACAAAAGAACATTTACACTGTTTAACACAAACTACTCACATTTAAACTATTATCTGTACAAAAGAACATTTACACTGTTTAACACAAACTACTCACATTTAAACTATTATCTGTACAAAAGAACATTTACACTGTTTAACACAAACTACTCACATTTAAACTATTATCTGCACAAAAGAACATTTACACTGTTTAACACAAACTACTCACATTTAAACTATTATCTGTGTACAAAAGAACATTTACACTGTTTAACACAAACTACTCACATTTAAACTATTATCTGTACAAAAGAACATTTACACTGTTTAACACAAACTACTCACATTTAAACTATTATCTGTACAAAAGAACATTTACACTGTTTAACACAAACTACTCACATTTAAACTATTATCTGTACAAAAGAACATTTACACTGTTTAACACAAACTACTCACATTTAAACTATTATCTGTGTACAAAAGAACATTTACACTGTTTAACACAAACTACTCACATTTAAACTATTATCTGTACAAAAGAACATTTACACTGTTTAACACAAACTACTCACATTTAAACTATTATCTGTACAAAAGAACATTTACACTGTTTAACACAAACTACTCACATTTAAACTATTATCTGTACAAAAGAACATTTACACTGTTTAACACAAACTACTCACATTTAAACTATTATCTGTACAAAAGAACATTTACACTGTTTAACACAAACTACTCACATTTAAACTATTATCTGTACAAAAGAACATTTACACTGTTTAACACAAACTACTCACATTTAAACTATTATCTGTACAAAAGAACATTTACACTGTTTAACACAAACTACTCACATTTAAACTATTATCTGTACAAAAGAACATTTACACTGTTTAACACAAACTACTCACATTTAAACTATTATCTGTACAAAAGAACATTTACACTGTTTAACACAAACTACTCACATTTAAACTATTATCTGTACAAAAGAACATTTACACTGTTTAACACAAACTACTCACATTTAAACTATTATCTGTACAAAAGAACATTTACACTGTTTAACACAAACTACTCACATTTAAACTATTATCTGTACAAAAGAACATTTACACTGTTTAACACAAACTACTCACATTTAAACTATTATCTGTACAAAAGAACATTTACACTGTTTAACACAAACTACTCACATTTAAACTATTATCTGTACAAAAGAACATTTACACTGTTTAACACAAACTACTCACATTTAAACTATTATCTGTACAAAAGAACATTTACACTGTTTAACACAAACTACTCACATTTAAACTATTATCTGTACAAAAGAACATTTACACTGTTTAACACAAACTACTCACATTTAAACTATTATCTGTACAAAAGAACATTTACACTGTTTAACACAAACTACTCACATTTAAACTATTATCTGTACAAAAGAACATTTACACTGTTTAACACAAACTACTCACATTTAAACTATTATCTGTACAAAAGAACATTTACACTGTTTAACACAAACTACTCACATTTAAACTATTATCTGTACAAAAGAACATTTACACTGTTTAACACAAACTACTCACATTTAAACTATTATCTGTACAAAAGAACATTTACACTGTTTAACACAAACTACTCACATTTAAACTATTATCTGTACAAAAGAACATTTACACTGTTTAACACAAACTACTCACATTTAAACTATTATCTGTGTACAAAAGAACATTTACACTGTTTAACACAAACTACTCACATTTAAACTATTATCTGTACAAAAGAACATTTACACTGTTTAACACAAACTACTCACATTTAAACTATTATCTGTACAAAAGAACATTTACACTGTTTAACACAAACTACTCACATTTAAACTATTATCTGTGTACAAAAGAACATTTACACTGTTTAACACAAACTACTCACATTTAAACTATTATCTGTACAAAAGAACATTTACACTGTTTAACACAAACTACTCACATTTAAACTATTATCTGTACAAAAGAACATTTACACTGTTTAACACAAACTACTCACATTTAAACTATTATCTGTACAAAAGAACATTTACACTGTTTAACACAAACTACTCACATTTAAACTATTATCTGTACAAAAGAACATTTACACTGTTTAACACAAACTACTCACATTTAAACTATTATCTGTACAAAAGAACATTTACACTGTTTAACACAAACTACTCACATTTAAACTATTATCTGTACAAAAGAACATTTACACTGTTTAACACAAACTACTCACATTTAAACTATTATCTGTACAAAAGAACATTTACACTGTTTAACACAAACTACTCACATTTAAACTATTATCTGTACAAAAGAACATTTACACTGTTTAACACAAACTACTCACATTTAAACTATTATCTGTACAAAAGAACATTTACACTGTTTAACACAAACTACTCACATTTAAACTATTATCTGTACAAAAGAACATTTACACTGTTTAACACAAACTACTCACATTTAAACTATTATCTGTGTACAAAAGAACATTTACACTGTTTAACACAAACTACTCACATTTAAACTATTATCTGTACAAAAGAACATTTACACTGTTTAACACAAACTACTCACATTTAAACTATTATCTGTACAAAAGAACATTTACACTGTTTAACACAAACTACTCACATTTAAACTATTATCTGTACAAAAGAACATTTACACTGTTTAACACAAACTACTCACATTTAAACTATTATCTGTACAAAAGAACATTTACACTGTTTAACACAAACTACTCACATTTAAACTATTATCTGTACAAAAGAACATTTACACTGTTTAACACAAACTACTCACATTTAAACTATTATCTGTACAAAAGAACATTTACACTGTTTAACACAAACTACTCACATTTAAACTATTATCTGTACAAAAGAACATTTACACTGTTTAACACAAACTACTCACATTTAAACTATTATCTGTACAAAAGAACATTTACACTGTTTAACACAAACTACTCACATTTAAACTATTATCTGTGTACAAAAGAACATTTACACTGTTTAACACAAACTACTCACATTTAAACTATTATCTGTACAAAAGAACATTTACACTGTTTAACACAAACTACTCACATTTAAACTATTATCTGTACAAAAGAACATTTACACTGTTTAACACAAACTACTCACATTTAAACTATTATCTGTACAAAAGAACATTTACACTGTTTAACACAAACTACTCACATTTAAACTATTATCTGTGTACAAAAGAACATTTACACTGTTTAACACAAACTACTCACATTTAAACTATTATCTGTACAAAAGAACATTTACACTGTTTAACACAAACTACTCACATTTAAACTATTATCTGTACAAAAGAACATTTACACTGTTTAACACAAACTACTCACATTTAAACTATTATCTGTACAAAAGAACATTTACACTGTTTAACACAAACTACTCACATTTAAACTATTATCTGTACAAAAGAACATTTACACTGTTTAACACAAACTACTCACATTTAAACTATTATCTGTACAAAAGAACATTTACACTGTTTAACACAAACTACTCACATTTAAACTATTATCTGTACAAAAGAACATTTACACTGTTTAACACAAACTACTCACATTTAAACTATTATCTGTGTACAAAAGAACATTTACACTGTTTAACACAAACTACTCACATTTAAACTATTATCTGTACAAAAGAACATTTACACTGTTTAACACAAACTACTCACATTTAAACTATTATCTGTACAAAAGAACATTTACACTGTTTAACACAAACTACTCACATTTAAACTATTATCTGTACAAAAGAACATTTACACTGTTTAACACAAACTACTCACATTTAAACTATTATCTGTACAAAAGAACATTTACACTGTTTAACACAAACTACTCACATTTAAACTATTATCTGTACAAAAGAACATTTACACTGTTTAACACAAACTACTCACATTTAAACTATTATCTGTACAAAAGAACATTTACACTGTTTAACACAAACTACTCACATTTAAACTATTATCTGTGTACAAAAGAACATTTACACTGTTTAACACAAACTACTCACATTTAAACTATTATCTGTACAAAAGAACATTTACACTGTTTAACACAAACTACTCACATTTAAACTATTATCTGTGTACAAAAGAACATTTACACTGTTTAACACAAACTACTCACATTTAAACTATTATCTGTACAAAAGAACATTTACACTGTTTAACACAAACTACTCACATTTAAACTATTATCTGTACAAAAGAACATTTACACTGTTTAACACAAACTACTCACATTTAAACTATTATCTGTACAAAAGAACATTTACACTGTTTAACACAAACTACTCACATTTAAACTATTATCTGTACAAAAGAACATTTACACTGTTTAACACAAACTACTCACATTTAAACTATTATCTGTACAAAAGAACATTTACACTGTTTAACACAAACTACTCACATTTAAACTATTATCTGTACAAAAGAACATTTACACTGTTTAACACAAACTACTCACATTTAAACTATTATCTGTACAAAAGAACATTTACACTGTTTAACACAAACTACTCACATTTAAACTATTATCTGTACAAAAGAACATTTACACTGTTTAACACAAACTACTCACATTTAAACTATTATCTGTACAAAAGAACATTTACACTGTTTAACACAAACTACTCACATTTAAACTATTATCTGTACAAAAGAACATTTACACTGTTTAACACAAACTACTCACATTTAAACTATTATCTGTGTACAAAAGAACATTTACACTGTTTAACACAAACTACTCACATTTAAACTATTATCTGTACAAAAGAACATTTACACTGTTTAACACAAACTACTCACATTTAAACTATTATCTGTACAAAAGAACATTTACACTGTTTAACACAAACTACTCACATTTAAACTATTATCTGTACAAAAGAACATTTACACTGTTTAACACAAACTACTCACATTTAAACTATTATCTGTACAAAAGAACATTTACACTGTTTAACACAAACTACTCACATTTAAACTATTATCTGTACAAAAGAACATTTACACTGTTTAACACAAACTACTCACATTTAAACTATTATCTGTACAAAAGAACATTTACACTGTTTAACACAAACTACTCACATTTAAACTATTATCTGTACAAAAGAACATTTACACTGTTTAACACAAACTACTCACATTTAAACTATTATCTGTACAAAAGAACATTTACACTGTTTAACACAAACTACTCACATTTAAACTATTATCTGTACAAAAGAACATTTACACTGTTTAACACAAACTACTCACATTTAAACTATTATCTGTACAAAAGAACATTTACACTGTTTAACACAAACTACTCACATTTAAACTATTATCTGTACAAAGAACATTTATGAGAACATTTTCACTGTATAACACAAACTACTCACATTTAAACTATTATCTGTACAAAAGAACATTTACACTGTTTAACACAAACTACTCACATTTAAACTATTATCTGTACAAAAGAACATTTACACTGTTTAACACAAACTACTCACATTTAAACTATTATCTGTACAAAAGAACATTTACACTGTTTAACACAAACTACTCACATTTAAACTATTATCTGTACAAAAGAACATTTACACTGTTTAACACAAACTACTCACATTTAAACTATTATCTGTACAAAAGAACATTTACACTGTTTAACACAAACTACTCACATTTAAACTATTATCTGTACAAAAGAACATTTACACTGTTTAACACAAACTACTCACATTTAAACTATTATCTGTACAAAAGAACATTTACACTGTTTAACACAAACTACTCACATTTAAACTATTATCTGTACAAAGAACATTTACACTGTTTAACACAAACTACTCACATTTAAACTATTATCTGTACAAAAGAACATTTACACTGTTTAACACAAACTACTCACATTTAAACTATTATCTGTGTACAAAAGAACATTTACACTGTTTAACACAAACTACTCACATTTAAACTATTATCTGTACAAAAGAACATTTACACTGTTTAACACAAACTACTCACATTTAAACTATTATCTGTGTACAAAAGAACATTTACACTGTTTAACACAAACTACTCACATTTAAACTATTATCTGTACAAAAGAACATTTACACTGTTTAACACAAACTACTCACATTTAAACTATTATCTGTACAAAAGAACATTTACACTGTTTAACACAAACTACTCACATTTAAACTATTATCTGTGTACAAAAGAACATTTACACTGTTTAACACAAACTACTCACATTTAAACTATTATCTGTACAAAAGAACATTTACACTGTTTAACACAAACTACTCACATTTAAACTATTATCTGTACAAAAGAACATTTACACTGTTTAACACAAACTACTCACATTTAAACTATTATCTGCACAAAAGAACATTTACACTGTTTAACACAAACTACTCACATTTAAACTATTATCTGTACAAAAGAACATTTACACTGTTTAACACAAACTACTCACATTTAAACTATTATCTGTACAAAAGAACATTTACACTGTTTAACACAAACTACTCACATTTAAACTATTATCTGCACAAAAGAACATTTACACTGTTTAACACAAACTACTCACATTTAAACTATTATCTGTACAAAAGAACATTTACACTGTTTAACACAAACTACTCACATTTAAACTATTATCTGTACAAAAGAACATTTACACTGTTTAACACAAACTACTCACATTTAAACTATTATCTGTACAAAAGAACATTTACACTGTTTAACACAAACTACTCACATTTAAACTATTATCTGCACAAAAGAACATTTACACTGTTTAACACAAACTACTCACATTTAAACTATTATCTGTACAAAAGAACATTTACACTGTTTAACACAAACTACTCACATTTAAACTATTATCTGTGTACAAAAGAACATTTACACTGTTTAACACAAACTACTCACATTTAAACTATTATCTGTACAAAAGAACATTTACACTGTTTAACACAAACTACTCACATTTAAACTATTATCTGTACAAAAGAACATTTACACTGTTTAACACAAACTACTCACATTTAAACTATTATCTGCACACATTTGGCCCCCGGGCCACAGTTTGGACATGCCTGCTTTAGATGTTTACTTTTACTGTTTACTGTTTAGATGTTTCCACTGTTTTGAGATGTGGCTGAAAGCACTTGAAATATATCCATATATCTTTGCAAAAAATATTAATGGAATATAAAACATAATATTACACATACTTTTGTAAGAAGTGAATGTTACTTTTCATGTTGATGAAATTTGATCAAATCGTGCTGAATATGCATATCTTATGTTACCTTATCATGAACATGTGCCTTTTTATGGCTTTACTTTTGATGCATAATTTATCTCTGCCCTTAAAGAGTTTTAAAGTAAAATAATGCAAGAACAGTCTTTAGTTTTCCATACGTCTGTATTGTCTGAAACAGAATCAAACACACACACAAATGACAGTTTGAGGAATTATTTTAATGAAGATCCTCTGGTCTGTGGACACAGGAATAACACCTGATGATGATCTACTCTGTGTGTACATGTTTCAACATACTTCAAGTACTTATTATTCTCTAATACAATAAGGACCAGAACAGAATCACAGTGAACATTAGAATTGTACATTCATAAACAGCACTCTCCATGTGCTGCTTTTCTTCCTCAAATGCAGTAACAGGGAGGGCATCAGGTATGAAATCCTCCTAGTGCCACATCACCCTGGAGAAACACACCATCAACGTTCACTTGGAAGTATAAGCTGAAAAAATATAATATAAATATTACTTACTTTGTTCGTCTCTGGTATGTATTTTGTTGGTTCTCAAACATCATCAACATCATTGAAACACAGAGCATTTTATTTTGTTTTCCTCTCTTCATTTGAAATGATAACCTTCACTTACCTGTGTATTCACTCCTAAAGTGTTACCTGTGTCCTGAGTGTGTCCTTTGCCCCTGTAACATTTGAATATTCACTCCTAAAGTGTTACCTGTGTCCTGAGTGTGTCCTCTGCTCCTGTAACATTTGAATATTCACTCCTAAAGTGTTACCTGTGTCCTGAGTGTGTCCTCTGCTCCTGTAACATTTGAATATTCACTCCTAAAGTGTTACCTGTGTCCTGAGTGTGTCCTCTGCTCCTGTAACATTTGAATATTCACTCCTAAAGTGTTACCTGTGTCCTGAGTGTGTCCTCTGCTCCTGTAACATTTGAATATTCACTCCTAAAGTGTTACCTGTGTCCTGAGTGTGTCCTCTGCTCCTGTAACATTTGAATATTCACTCCTAAAGTGTTACCTGTGTCCTGAGTGTGTCCTCTGCTCCTGTAACATTTGAATATTCACTCCTAAAGTGTTACCTGTGTCCTGAGTGTGTCCTCTGCTCCTGTAACATTTGAATATTCACTCCTAAAGTGTTACCTGTGTCCTGAGTGTGT
Organism: Odontamblyopus lacepedii; assembly: GCA_034769755.1. NCBI lineage: Eukaryota > Metazoa > Chordata > Actinopteri > Gobiiformes > Gobiidae > Odontamblyopus > Odontamblyopus lacepedii. Next base: position 62,407 of record JAVCWC010000029.1, read on the forward strand.
CCTCTGCTCCTGTAACATTTGAATATTCACTCCTAAAGTGTTACCTGTGTCCTGAGTGTGTCCTCTGCCCCTGTAACATTTGAATATTCACTCCTAAAGTGTTACCTGTGTCCTGAGTGTGTCCTCTGCTCCTGTAACATTTGAATATTCACTCCTAAAGTGTTACCTGTGTCCTGAGTGTGTCCTCTGCCCCTGTAACATTTGAATATTCACTCCTAAAGTGTTACCTGTGTCCTGAGTGTGTCCTCTGCTCCTGTAACATTTGAATATTCACTCCTAAAGTGTTACCTGTGTCCTGAGTGTGTCCTCTGCTCCTGTAACATTTGAATATTCACTCCTAAAGTGTTACCTGTGTCCTGAGTGTGTCCTCTGCTCCTGTAACATTTGAATATTCACTCCTAAAGTGTTACCTGTGTCCTGAGTGTGTCCTCTGCCCCTGTAACATTTGAATATTCACTCCTAAAGTGTTACCTGTGTCCTGAGTGTGTCCTCTGCTCCTGTAACATTTGAATATTCACTCCTAAAGTGTTACCTGTGTCCTGAGTGTGTCCTCTGCTCCTGTAACATTTGAATATTCACTCCTAAAGTGTTACCTGTGTCCTGAGTGTGTCCTCTGCTCCTGTAACATTTGAATATTCACTCCTAAAGTGTTACCTGTGTCCTGAGTGTGTCCTCTGCTCCTGTAACATTTGAATATTCACTCCTAAAGTGTTACCTGTGTCCTGAGTGTGTCCTCTGCCCCTGTAACATTTGAATATTCACTCCTAAAGTGTTACCTGTGTCCTGAGTGTGTCCTCTGCTCCTGTAACATTTGAATATTCACTCCTAAAGTGTTACCTGTGTCCTGAGTGTGTCCTCTGCTCCTGTAACATTTGAATATTCACTCCTAAAGTGTTACCTGTGTCCTGAGTGTGTCCTCTGCTCCTGTAACATTTGAATATTCACTCCTAAAGTGTTACCTGTGTCCTGTGTGCCCTCTGCTCCTGTAACATTTGAATATTCACTCCTAAAGTGTTACCTGTGTCCTGTGTGTGTCCTCTGCCCCTGTAACATTTGAATATTCACTCCTAAAGTGTTACCTGTGTCCTGAGTGTGTCCTCTGCCCCTGTAACATTTGAATATTCACTCCTAAAGTGTTACCTGTGTCCTGAGTGTGTCCTCTGCTCCTGTAACATTTGAATATTCACTCCTAAAGTGTTACCTGTGTCCTGAGTGTGTCCTCTGCTCCTGTAACATTTGAATATTCACTCCTAAAGTGTTACCTGTGTCCTGAGTGTGTCCTCTGCTCCTGTAACATTTGAATATTCACTCCTAAAGTGTTACCTGTGTCCTGAGTGTGTCCTCTGCTCCTGTAACATTTGAATATTCACTCCTAAAGTGTTACCTGTGTCCTGAGTGTGTCCTCTGCTCCTGTAACATTTGAATATTCACTCCTAAAGTGTTACCTGTGTCCTGGAGTGTGTCCTCTGCTCCTGTAACATTTGAATATTCACTCCTAAAGTGTTACCTGTGTCCTGAGTGTGTCCTCTGCTCCTGTAACATTTGAATATTCACTCCTAAAGTGTTACCTGTGTCCTGAGTGTGTCCTCTGCTCCTGTAACATTTGAATATTCACTCCTAAAGTGTTACCTGTGTCCTGAGTGTGTCCTCTGCTCCTGTAACATTTGAATATTCACTCCTAAAGTGTTACCTGTGTCCTGAGTGTGTCCTCTGCTCCTGTAACATTTGAATATTCACTCCTAAAGTGTTACCTGTGTCCTGAGTGTGTCCTCTGCTCCTGTAACATTTGAATATTCACTCCTAAAGTGTTACCTGTGTCCTGAGTGTGTCCTCTGCTCCTGTAACATTTGACTATTCACTCCTAAAGTGTTACCTGTGTCCTGAGTGTGTCCTCTGCTCCTGTAACATTTGAATATTCACTCCTAAAGTGTTACCTGTGTCCTGAGTGTGTCCTCTGCTCCTGTAACATTTGAATATTCACTCCTAAAGTGTTACCTGTGTCCTGAGTGTGTCCTCTGCTCCTGTAACATTTGAATATTCACTCCTAAAGTGTTACCTGTGTCCTGAGTGTGTCCTCTGCTCCTGTAACATTTGAATATTCACTCCTAAAGTGTTACCTGTGTCCTGAGTGTGTCCTCTGCCCCTGTAACATTTGAATATTCACTCCTAAAGTGTTACCTGTGTCCTGAGTGTGTCCTCTGCTCCTGTAACATTTGAATATTCACTCCTAAAGTGTTACCTGTGTCCTGAGTGTGTCCTCTGCTCCTGTAACATTTGAATATTCACTCCTAAAGTGTTACCTGTGTCCTGAGTGTGTCCTCTGCTCCTGTAACATTTGAATATTCACTCCTAAAGTGTTACCTGTGTCCTGAGTGTGTCCTCTGCCCCTGTAACATTTGAATATTCACTCCTAAAGTGTTACCTGTGTCCTGAGTGTGTCCTCTGCTCCTGTAACATTTGAATATTCACTCCTAAAGTGTTACCTGTGTCCTGAGTGTGTCCTCTGCTCCTGTAACATTTGAATATTCACTCCTAAAGTGTTACCTGTGTCCTGAGTGTGTCCTCTGCTCCTGTAACATTTGAATATTCACTCCTAAAGTGTTACCTGTGTCCTGAGTGTGTCCTCTGCTCCTGTAACATTTGAATATTCACTCCTAAAGTGTTACCTGTGTCCTGAGTGTGTCCTCTGCCCCTGTAACATTTGAATATTCACTCCTAAAGTGTTACCTGTGTCCTGAGTGTGTCCTCTGCTCCTGTAACATTTGAATATTCACTCCTAAAGTGTTACCTGTGTCCTGAGTGTGTCCTCTGCTCCTGTAACATTTGAATATTCACTCCTAAAGTGTTACCTGTGTCCTGAGTGTGTCCTCTGCTCCTGTAACATTTGAATATTCACTCCTAAAGTGTTACCTGTGTCCTGAGTGTGTCCTCTGCTCCTGTAACATTTGAATATTCACTCCTAAAGTGTTACCTGTGTCCTGAGTGTGTCCTCTGCTCCTGTAACATTTGAATATTCACTCCTAAAGTGTTACCTGTGTCCTGAGTGTGTCCTCTGCTCCTGTAACATTTGAATATTCACTCCTAAAGTGTTACCTGTGTCCTGAGTGTGTCCTCTGCTCCTGTAACATTTGAATATTCACTCCTAAAGTGTTACCTGTGTCCTGAGTGTGTCCTCTGCTCCTGTAACATTTGAATATTCACTCCTAAAGTGTTACCTGTGTCCTGAGTGTGTCCTCTGCTCCTGTAACATTTGAATATTCACTCCTAAAGTGTTACCTGTGTCCTGAGTGTGTCCTCTGCTCCTGTAACATTTGAATATTCACTCCTAAAGTGTTACCTGTGTCCTGAGTGTGTCCTCTGCTCCTGTAACATTTGAATATTCACTCCTAAAGTGTTACCTGTGTCCTGAGTGTGTCCTCTGCTCCTGTAACATTTGAATATTCACTCCTAAAGTGTTACCTGTGTCCTGAGTGTGTCCTCTGCTCCTGTAACATTTGAATATTCACTCCTAAAGTGTTACCTGTGTCCTGAGTGTGTCCTCTGCCCCTGTAACATTTGAATATTCACTCCTAAAGTGTTACCTGTGTCCTGAGTGTGTCCTCTGCCCCTGTAACATTTGAATATTCACTCCTAAAGTGTTACCTGTGTCCTGAGTGTGTCCTCTGCTCCTGTAACATTTGAATATTCACTCCTAAAGTGTTACCTGTGTCCTGAGTGTGTCCTCTGCTCCTGTAACATTTGAATATTCACTCCAAAAGTGTTACCTGTGTCCTGAGTGTGTCCTCTGCTCCTGTAACATTTGAATATTCACTCCTAAAGTGTTACCTGTGTCCTGAGTGTGTCCTCTGCTCCTGTAACATTTGAATATTCACTCCTAAAGTGTTACCTGTGTCCTGAGTGTGTCCTCTGCCCCTGTAACATTTGAATATTCACTCCTAAAGTGTTACCTGTGTCCTGAGTGTGTCCTCTGCTCCTGTAACATTTGAATATTCACTCCTAAAGTGTTACCTGTGTCCTGAGTGTGTCCTCTGCTCCTGTAACATTTGAATATTCACTCCTAAAGTGTTACCTGTGTCCTGAGTGTGTCCTCTGCCCCTGTAACATTTGAATATTCACTCCTAAAGTGTTACCTGTGTCCTGAGTGTGTCCTCTGCTCCTGTAACATTTGAATATTCACTCCTAAAGTGTTACCTGTGTCCTGAGTGTGTCCTCTGCTCCTGTAACATTTGAATATTCACTCCTAAAGTGTTACCTGTGTCCTGAGTGTGTCCTCTGCTCCTGTAACATTTGAATATTCACTCCTAAAGTGTTACCTGTGTCCTGAGTGTGTCCTCTGCTCCTGTAACATTTGAATATTCACTCCTAAAGTGTTACCTGTGTCCTGAGTGTGTCCTCTGCTCCTGTAACATTTGAATATTCACTCCTAAAGTGTTACCTGTGTCCTGAGTGTGTCCTCTGCTCCTGTAACATTTGAATATTCACTCCTAAAGTGTTACCTGTGTCCTGAGTGTGTCCTCTGCTCCTGTAACATTTGAATATTCACTCCTAAAGTGTTACCTGTGTCCTGAGTGTGTCCTCTGCTCCTGTAACATTTGAATATTCACTCCTAAAGTGTTACCTGTGTCCTGAGTGTGTCCTCTGCCCCTGTAACATTTGAATATTCACTCCTAAAGTGTTACCTGTGTCCTGAGTGTGTCCTCTGCTCCTGTAACATTTGAATATTCACTCCTAAAGTGTTACCTGTGTCCTGAGTGTGTCCTCTGCTCCTGTAACATTTGAATATTCACTCCTAAAGTGTTACCTGTGTCCTGAGTGTGTCCTCTGCTCCTGTAACATTTGAATATTCACTCCTAAAGTGTTACCTGTGTCCTGAGTGTGTCCTCTGCCCCTGTAACATTTGAATATTCACTCCTAAAGTGTTACCTGTGTCCTGAGTGTGTCCTCTGCTCCTGTAACATTTGAATATTCACTCCTAAAGTGTTACCTGTGTCCTGAGTGTGTCCTCTGCTCCTGTAACATTTGAATATTCACTCCTAAAGTGTTACCTGTGTCCTGAGTGTGTCCTCTGCCCCTGTAACATTTGAATATTCACTCCTAAAGTGTTACCTGTGTCCTGAGTGTGTCCTCTGCTCCTGTAACATTTGAATATTCACTCCTAAAGTGTTACCTGTGTCCTGAGTGTGTCCTCTGCTCCTGTAACATTTGAATATTCACTCCTAAAGTGTTACCTGTGTCCTGAGTGTGTCCTCTGCTCCTGTAACATTTGAATATTCACTCCTAAAGTGTTACCTGTGTCCTGAGTGTGTCCTCTGCTCCTGTAACATTTGAATATTCACTCCTAAAGTGTTACCTGTGTCCTGTGTGCCCTCTGCTCCTGTAACATTTGAATATTCACTCCTAAAGTGTTACCTGTGTCCTGTGTGTGTCCTCTGCCCCTGTAACATTTGAATATTCACTCCTAAAGTGTTACCTGTGTCCTGAGTGTGTCCTCTGCCCCTGTAACATTTGAATATTCACTCCTAAAGTGTTACCTGTGTCCTGAGTGTGTCCTCTGCTCCTGTAACATTTGAATATTCACTCCTAAAGTGTTACCTGTGTCCTGAGTGTGTCCTCTGCTCCTGTAACATTTGAATATTCACTCCTAAAGTGTTACCTGTGTCCTGAGTGTGTCCTCTGCTCCTGTAACATTTGAATATTCACTCCTAAAGTGTTACCTGTGTCCTGAGTGTGTCCTCTGCTCCTGTAACATTTGAATATTCACTCCTAAAGTGTTACCTGTGTCCTGAGTGTGTCCTCTGCCCCTGTAACATTTGAATATTCACTCCTAAAGTGTTACCTGTGTCCTGAGTGTGTCCTCTGCTCCTGTAACATTTGAATATTCACTCCTAAAGTGTTACCTGTGTCCTGAGTGTGTCCTCTGCTCCTGTAACATTTGAATATTCACTCCTAAAGTGTTACCTGTGTCCTGAGTGTGTCCTCTGCCCCTGTAACATTTGAATATTCACTCCTAAAGTGTTACCTGTGTCCTGAGTGTGTCCTCTGCTCCTGTAACATTTGAATATTCACTCCTAAAGTGTTACCTGTGTCCTGAGTGTGTCCTCTGCTCCTGTAACATTTGAATATTCACTCCTAAAGTGTTACCTGTGTCCTGAGTGTGTCCTCTGCTCCTGTAACATTTGAATATTCACTCCTAAAGTGTTACCTGTGTCCTGAGTGTGTCCTCTGCTCCTGTAACATTTGAATATTCACTCCTAAAGTGTTACCTGTGTCCTGAGTGTGTCCTCTGCTCCTGTAACATTTGAATATTCACTCCTAAAGTGTTACCTGTGTCCTGAGTGTGTCCTCTGCTCCTGTAACATTTGAATATTCACTCCTAAAGTGTTACCTGTGTCCTGAGTGTGTCCTCTGCTCCTGTAACATTTGAATATTCACTCCTAAAGTGTTACCTGTGTCCTGAGTGTGTCCTCTGCCCCTGTAACATTTGAATATTCACTCCTAAAGTGTTACCTGTGTCCTGAGTGTGTCCTCTGCTCCTGTAACATTTGAATATTCACTCCTAAAGTGTTACCTGTGTCCTGAGTGTGTCCTCTGCTCCTGTAACATTTGAATATTCACTCCTAAAGTGTTACCTGTGTCCTGAGTGTGTCCTCTGCTCCTGTAACATTTGAATATTCACTCCTAAAGTGTTACCTGTGTCCTGAGTGTGTCCTCTGCTCCTGTAACATTTGAATATTCACTCCTAAAGTGTTACCTGTGTCCTGAGTGTGTCCTCTGCTCCTGTAACATTTGAATATTCACTCCTAAAGTGTTACCTGTGTCCTGAGTGTGTCCTCTGCTCCTGTAACATTTGAATATTCACTCCTAAAGTGTTACCTGTGTCCTGAGTGTGTCCTCTGCTCCTGTAACATTTGAATATTCACTCCTAAAGTGTTACCTGTGTCCTGAGTGTGTCCTCTGCTCCTGTAACATTTGAATATTCACTCCTAAAGTGTTACCTGTGTCCTGAGTGTGTCCTCTGCTCCTGTAACATTTGAATATTCACTCCTAAAGTGTTACCTGTGTCCTGAGTGTGTCCTCTGCCCCTGTAACATTTGAATATTCACTCCTAAAGTGTTACCTGTGTCCTGAGTGTGTCCTCTGCCCTGTAACATTTGAATATTCACTCCTAAAGTGTTACCTGTGTCCTGAGTGTGTCCTCTGCTCCTGTAACATTTGAATATTCACTCCTAAAGTGTTACCTGTGTCCTGAGTGTGTCCTCTGCTCCTGTAACATTTGAATATTCACTCCTAAAGTGTTACCTGTGTCCTGAGTGTGTCCTCTGCTCCTGTAACATTTGAATATTCACTCCTAAAGTGTTACCTGTGTCCTGAGTGTGTCCTCTGCTCCTGTAACATTTGAATATTCACTCCTAAAGTGTTACCTGTGTCCTGAGTGTGTCCTCTGCCCCTGTAACATTTGAATATTCACTCCTAAAGTGTTACCTGTGTCCTGAGTGTGTCCTCTGCTCCTGTAACATTTGAATATTCACTCCTAAAGTGTTACCTGTGTCCTGAGTGTGTCCTCTGCTCCTGTAACATTTGAATATTCACTCCTAAAGTGTTACCTGTGTCCTGAGTGTGTCCTCTGCCCCTGTAACATTTGAATATTCACTCCTAAAGTGTTACCTGTGTCCTGAGTGTGTCCTCTGCTCCTGTAACATTTGAATATTCACTCCTAAAGTGTTACCTGTGTCCTGAGTGTGCCCTCTGCTCCTGTAACATTTGAATATTCACTCCTAAAGTGTTACCTGTGTCCTGAGTGTGTCCTCTGCTCCTGTAACATTTGAATATTCACTCCTAAAGTGTTACCTGTGTCCTGAGTGTGTCCTCTGCTCCTGTAACATTTGAATATTCACTCCTAAAGTGTTACCTGTGTCCTGAGTGTGTCCTCTGCTCCTGTAACATTTGAATATTCACTCCTAAAGTGTTACCTGTGTCCTGAGTGTGTCCTCTGCTCCTGTAACATTTGAATATTCACTCCTAAAGTGTTACCTGTGTCCTGAGTGTGTCCTCTGCTCCTGTAACATTTGAATATTCACTCCTAAAGTGTTACCTGTGTCCTGAGTGTGTCCTCTGCTCCTGTAACATTTGAATATTCACTCCTAAAGTGTTACCTGTGTCCTGAGTGTGTCCTCTGCTCCTGTAACATTTGAATATTCACTCCTAAAGTGTTACCTGTGTCCTGAGTGTGTCCTCTGCTCCTGTAACATTTGAATATTCACTCCTAAAGTGTTACCTGTGTCCTGAGTGTGTCCTCTGCTCCTGTAACATTTGAATATTCACTCCTAAAGTGTTACCTGTGTCCTGAGTGTGTCCTCTGCCCCTGTAACATTTGAATATTCACTCCTAAAGTGTTACCTGTGTCCTGAGTGTGTCCTCTGCCCCTGTAACATTTGAATATTCACTCCTAAAGTGTTACCTGTGTCCTGAGTGTGTCCTCTGCTCCTGTAACATTTGAATATTCACTCCTAAAGTGTTACCTGTGTCCTGAGTGTGTCCTCTGCTCCTGTAACATTTGAATATTCACTCCAAAAGTGTTACCTGTGTCCTGAGTGTGTCCTCTGCTCCTGTAACATTTGAATATTCACTCCTAAAGTGTTACCTGTGTCCTGAGTGTGTCCTCTGCTCCTGTAACATTTGAATATTCACTCCTAAAGTGTTACCTGTGTCCTGAGTGTGTCCTCTGCCCCTGTAACATTTGAATATTCACTCCTAAAGTGTTACCTGTGTCCTGAGTGTGTCCTCTGCTCCTGTAACATTTGAATATTCACTCCTAAAGTGTTACCTGTGTCCTGAGTGTGTCCTCTGCTCCTGTAACATTTGAATATTCACTCCTAAAGTGTTACCTGTGTCCTGAGTGTGTCCTCTGCCCCTGTAACATTTGAATATTCACTCCTAAAGTGTTACCTGTGTCCTGAGTGTGTCCTCTGCTCCTGTAACATTTGAATATTCACTCCTAAAGTGTTACCTGTGTCCTGAGTGTGTCCTCTGCTCCTGTAACATTTGAATATTCACTCCTAAAGTGTTACCTGTGTCCTGAGTGTGTCCTCTGCTCCTGTAACATTTGAATATTCACTCCTAAAGTGTTACCTGTGTCCTGAGTGTGTCCTCTGCTCCTGTAACATTTGAATATTCACTCCTAAAGTGTTACCTGTGTCCTGAGTGTGTCCTCTGCTCCTGTAACATTTGAATATTCACTCCTAAAGTGTTACCTGTGTCCTGAGTGTGTCCTCTGCCCCTGTAACATTTGAATATTCACTCCTAAAGTGTTACCTGTGTCCTGAGTGTGTCCTCTGCTCCTGTAACATTTGAATATTCACTCCTAAAGTGTTACCTGTGTCCTGAGTGTGTCCTCTGCTCCTGTAACATTTGAATATTCACTCCTAAAGTGTTACCTGTGTCCTGAGTGTGTCCTCTGCCCCTGTAACATTTGAATATTCACTCCTAAAGTGTTACCTGTGTCCTGAGTGTGTCCTCTGCTCCTGTAACATTTGAATATTCACTCCTAAAGTGTTACCTGTGTCCTGAGTGTGTCCTCTGCTCCTGTAACATTTGAATATTCACTCCTAAAGTGTTACCTGTGTCCTGAGTGTGTCCTCTGCTCCTGTAACATTTGAATATTCACTCCTAAAGTGTTACCTGTGTCCTGAGTGTGTCCTCTGCTCCTGTAACATTTGAATATTCACTCCTAAAGTGTTACCTGTGTCCTGTGTGCCCTCTGCTCCTGTAACATTTGAATATTCACTCCTAAAGTGTTACCTGTGTCCTGTGTGTGTCCTCTGCCCCTGTAACATTTGAATATTCACTCCTAAAGTGTTACCTGTGTCCTGAGTGTGTCCTCTGCCCCTGTAACATTTGAATATTCACTCCTAAAGTGTTACCTGTGTCCTGAGTGTGTCCTCTGCTCCTGTAACATTTGAATATTCACTCCTAAAGTGTTACCTGTGTCCTGAGTGTGTCCTCTGCTCCTGTAACATTTGAATATTCACTCCTAAAGTGTTACCTGTGTCCTGAGTGTGTCCTCTGCTCCTGTAACATTTGAATATTCACTCCTAAAGTGTTACCTGTGTCCTGAGTGTGTCCTCTGCTCCTGTAACATTTGAATATTCACTCCTAAAGTGTTACCTGTGTCCTGAGTGTGTCCTCTGCCCCTGTAACATTTGAATATTCACTCCTAAAGTGTTACCTGTGTCCTGAGTGTGTCCTCTGCTCCTGTAACATTTGAATATTCACTCCTAAAGTGTTACCTGTGTCCTGAGTGTGTCCTCTGCTCCTGTAACATTTGAATATTCACTCCTAAAGTGTTACCTGTGTCCTGAGTGTGTCCTCTGCCCCTGTAACATTTGAATATTCACTCCTAAAGTGTTACCTGTGTCCTGAGTGTGTCCTCTGCTCCTGTAACATTTGAATATTCACTCCTAAAGTGTTACCTGTGTCCTGAGTGTGTCCTCTGCTCCTGTAACATTTGAATATTCACTCCTAAAGTGTTACCTGTGTCCTGAGTGTGTCCTCTGCTCCTGTAACATTTGAATATTCACTCCTAAAGTGTTACCTGTGTCCTGAGTGTGTCCTCTGCTCCTGTAACATTTGAATATTCACTCCTAAAGTGTTACCTGTGTCCTGAGTGTGTCCTCTGCTCCTGTAACATTTGAATATTCACTCCTAAAGTGTTACCTGTGTCCTGAGTGTGTCCTCTGCTCCTGTAACATTTGAATATTCACTCCTAAAGTGTTACCTGTGTCCTGAGTGTGTCCTCTGCTCCTGTAACATTTGAATATTCACTCCTAAAGTGTTACCTGTGTCCTGAGTGTGTCCTCTGCCCCTGTAACATTTGAATATTCACTCCTAAAGTGTTACCTGTGTCCTGAGTGTGTCCTCTGCTCCTGTAACATTTGAATATTCACTCCTAAAGTGTTACCTGTGTCCTGAGTGTGTCCTCTGCTCCTGTAACATTTGAATATTCACTCCTAAAGTGTTACCTGTGTCCTGAGTGTGTCCTCTGCTCCTGTAACATTTGAATATTCACTCCTAAAGTGTTACCTGTGTCCTGAGTGTGTCCTCTGCTCCTGTAACATTTGAATATTCACTCCTAAAGTGTTACCTGTGTCCTGAGTGTGTCCTCTGCTCCTGTAACATTTGAATATTCACTCCTAAAGTGTTACCTGTGTCCTGAGTGTGTCCTCTGCTCCTGTAACATTTGAATATTCACTCCTAAAGTGTTACCTGTGTCCTGAGTGTGTCCTCTGCTCCTGTAACATTTGAATATTCACTCCTAAAGTGTTACCTGTGTCCTGAGTGTGTCCTCTGCTCCTGTAACATTTGAATATTCACTCCTAAAGTGTTACCTGTGTCCTGAGTGTGTCCTCTGCTCCTGTAACATTTGAATATTCACTCCTAAAGTGTTACCTGTGTCCTGAGTGTGTCCTCTGCCCCTGTAACATTTGAATATTCACTCCTAAAGTGTTACCTGTGTCCTGAGTGTGTCCTCTGCCCCTGTAACATTTGAATATTCACTCCTAAAGTGTTACCTGTGTCCTGAGTGTGTCCTCTGCTCCTGTAACATTTGAATATTCACTCCTAAAGTGTTACCTGTGTCCTGAGTGTGTCCTCTGCTCCTGTAACATTTGAATATTCACTCCTAAAGTGTTACCTGTGTCCTGAGTGTGTCCTCTGCTCCTGTAACATTTGAATATTCACTCCTAAAGTGTTACCTGTGTCCTGAGTGTGTCCTCTGCTCCTGTAACATTTGAATATTCACTCCTAAAGTGTTACCTGTGTCCTGAGTGTGTCCTCTGCCCCTGTAACATTTGAATATTCACTCCTAAAGTGTTACCTGTGTCCTGAGTGTGTCCTCTGCTCCTGTAACATTTGAATATTCACTCCTAAAGTGTTACCTGTGTCCTGAGTGTGTCCTCTGCTCCTGTAACATTTGAATATTCACTCCTAAAGTGTTACCTGTGTCCTGAGTGTGTCCTCTGCTCCTGTAACATTTGAATATTCACTCCTAAAGTGTTACCTGTGTCCTGAGTGTGTCCTCTGCCCCTGTAACATTTGAATATTCACTCCTAAAGTGTTACCTGTGTCCTGAGTGTGTCCTCTGCTCCTGTAACATTTGAATATTCACTCCTAAAGTGTTACCTGTGTCCTGAGTGTGCCCTCTGCTCCTGTAACATTTGAATATTCACTCCTAAAGTGTTACCTGTGTCCTGAGTGTGTCCTCTGCTCCTGTAACATTTGAATATTCACTCCTAAAGTGTTACCTGTGTCCTGAGTGTGTCCTCTGCTCCTGTAACATTTGAATATTCACTCCTAAAGTGTTACCTGTGTCCTGAGTGTGTCCTCTGCTCCTGTAACATTTGAATATTCACTCCTAAAGTGTTACCTGTGTCCTGAGTGTGTCCTCTGCTCCTGTAACATTTGAATATTCACTCCTAAAGTGTTACCTGTGTCCTGAGTGTGTCCTCTGCTCCTGTAACATTTGAATATTCACTCCTAAAGTGTTACCTGTGTCCTGAGGGAGGAGCTTCACCAGAGACCATAACAAAGACATGTTTCCTCAGCCTGACTGAAACATGCAGGTGTAACACTGGCCACAATCAAGTGACCTTTGTGACATGTGAGATTTATACCTGCTGGAGAGAGAATTGTAAAAAAAAACAAAAAAACCACAAAAAACAAACATTATTCTTGTGAAATTTGTGTAGTGAATAAAAACATTTTTATGGGAACTACTACACCCAACAGATTTGGAAAAAGTACTTTGGTTTATTTTTGCTCCACTAATTTACAAGTGACTCCTTCCAATACTTTGGTGACTATTTGTTGACGGTCCCTAACGAAAATCGAGGAACGTCAAACACTGAGCCAACTTCATGACGCTGCGGTGCAGCTGCACAGAGGCAGGGTGTGGCATTTCCAGTAAAACCAGAGTTCCTGCTGCTTCAGTTCATCCGTCATGGCGTCTGCGCGTTTGTCCGAGGACCTGAGCTGCTCCATCTGCCTGAGCCTGTTCACGGAGCCGGTGGTGCTGCCCTGCGGTCACTCGTTCTGCCGGGACTGCGTCACCGCGGCTCTGGACAAACAGCCCCAGTGTCCACACTGCCGCCAGCCCACGGACACGCTCACGCTGACCTCCAACCACATGCTCCGGACTGTGGTGGACAAGGTCCGGGAGGCGGCCCAGCAGAAGCAAGAGTACCTGAGGGACAAGGAGGTGAGTGAAGAGCCTCAGATGAGCTCATGGAGGCGCAGGGACAGGGTTAGAGAACAACAGGTGAAGTGGGACACGGTTTACTCAAATACCATTTAACCCCGAAGACCTCAGGGCAGTTTTACTACATTTCTCCTCGCCTGGATTTTTGTCTTAATTTCACTTTTCAAACTGCCCCTTTTACCCCTAATGAAGTGTTCGACCTCCTTTTGTTCAGTCCAACCTGTTATTTCACAATCTGCTGCTGTAGTTGTGTCATGAGGCTGTGAGAAAAGCTACAGGACCAGAAATAGAGATGAAAAAAAAAACAGAAAATAAAATTCACACTCTTTTATACAAAACACACAGCAAACATGTAGAAACAACTTTTTGGACATAAAAAATGCTTAATTTAGGGCCTGAGCTACAAAAATGCAAAATCTCAAGTCTGTAAGTAAATTAAAAATCTCCTTATTGCCCTAAAAACAAAAAAAGTGCAGTGGCTCCATGACTTTCCTGGTCCAGTCCTGGAAACAGCTCCTGTCAGGACCACGGCCAGAGCCACAGCACTTCTGCATTTCCAGGGTGGAAATTACATTTGGATTTGTTCATTTGGACTGAAATAAACCTGTAAATAAAAATAGAAAGAGATGCACAATTACACACACCAAGATGTGTCATTTTCCATGTGTGTGAGAATTAACTCCACTTAGAGCGACTTTTTCCCTCGTTATAAACACACACAGTCAGAGGAGTCGACCATCTCGACTCACTTCACTCTTTGGCAAAGTTTGGCTCCATCAAAATGGACGGAGCGCATGAGTTTGGGGAAAACAAAGTTCCTATTGGACACTCGTTTTGCTCCCGTCATCACACAGCGCGAGTGTGACGTAGGATAAAGCCGCAGAAATGTACGGAAACCTCTATGTCTGCACTTTCAGAGGGGAAAAGGACGTTTCTGTCTTTTACACTTACAAAGTTCTGCGCGGTTTTATAAAACATTTTCCTCAGAGTCGTGTACGATGTCGTGGGTCTTCGAAGGTTAAAAACCTAAATCCGAGGACTTCCGGGTGAGCAACCCAAGATGGCGGCAGCATAATCTCGTGGTGCCCCCGATAATGTGGTTATTTTACCCTCCCTCGCCAAATTGAGGTCTCCTTTTGCTCAAGAATGAAAGATAAAGTGAGAAACAAACCCAAAACGAAACCACGGAACACTTTGTCAAGCCAAGACATGACTTCACTAAATGAAGAAGACAAGAGCGGAGATGAGCGAAGTCATATGTACAGTATATCTTTTCTCGTTTAGTTCTTCGTTTATTACCATCAGCACAGGGACCTCCATCTGTGATCAGTTCAGTCTGTGTTCCTGTGAACAGAATTTAGGTTGTCATAAAATAACGGTAATAATAATGATGATAATATCAATACCAATATCAATTACAATAATAATAATAATATCAATTACAATAATAATAATAATATCAATTACAATAATAATAATAATAACAAGAGTAATAATGATACTAATAGCAACAGCAACAATAATTGAACAAATAAATATCAAACGAGGGAGTTAGAAAATATTATATATTCAACTACAATCATAATCAATTATAATCCAATTATTGTTCAGTTTTGATAAACATAATACACCTTTATAATATTGATTTATATTGTTCTATGGTATAAGATTTATACACCTTTTTAAATCTTTTGATTGAGCTGCACTCTTTTCATTCATCACTCGGGTTATTCCATAAATTTACTCCTGTAATTGAGATGCAAAAGCTTTTTCTAGTTGTTCTTGCCTTAGTGTTTTGGAAAATCGCTGCTCCTCTGAGATTATATGGACTCTCTCTAGGCTTGAACATCTCCTGGATACTGTGGGAGCATGTGGTCGTTTGCCTTATACATCACAACAGCTGTATTCAGATTGATCAGGTCATTTAATTTTAATGTATTTAGTTTAATAAAGAGAGGGTGAGCTGGTGCATAATATTTAGCCTGATTGACAATTCTTATTGCTTTCATTTGAAGTAAAAATATAGGGTTAACGTTTGACCCACGTCTCCACACAATAATTAAGATATGGAAGAACAAGAGAACAATACAATACATAAAGTGAATTCTGGTTTAAAAAGGTTTTTATTTTACACATTCGGATTTTAATTTGTGTATTTATTTTTCTATTTCCAAAGATGATATAATTTGTTTTATTTAAATTGAGTGATAGTTTATTGATATCAAACCACTTCTTTAATATTTTGAGCTCATTTTCTACTGTATCCAGGAGCTGATCTAAGTCTCCTCCAGAGCAGGAAACACTGGGATCATCTGCAAACATTATACACTTCAATTTTTTTAATATTTCACAGACATCATTTATATACATAATAAACAAGTTAGGTCCCAATATAGAGCCTTGTGGGACTCCATGTGTAGTTCTTCTTATATCTGAATCAACATTATTCATATGTACAAACTGATTTCTGTTGCTAAGATCACTATTTAGCCAATTCCTCTGACACCATATCTTTCCATTTTTCTCAAAAGTAATTCATGGTCAATGGTGTCAAAAGCCTTACTTAAATCAATAAAGACCCCGACTGTATATTGTTTTTTGTCTATTGCTGTTGTTATCTCTTCCACTAGTTCCATGACGGCCATTGAAGTGGACCTGTTTACTGATGGCTGCTCAATAAGTTATTTTTCTCAATGAAATTGTCAAGTCTGTCTGCAAACAATTTTTCTAAAATTTTTGAAAATTGCGAGAGTAGGGAGATGGGTCTGTAATTGGTGAACTGGTTTCGGTCGCCATTTTTAAAAACTGGGATTACCTTAGCAGTTTTCATTTGACCCGGGAAGACGCCTGTACTAAAGGATTGATTGCAGATATATGTAAAAGCTGTGACTATACAGTTTATAATATCTTTAACCAACCACAGATCTATATTAGAGCTGTCAGGAGACCTCTTGTTTTTAAATTCTCTCACTATTTTTATAATTTCACTTTCGTGTATACCCTGGATGAATATAGAATTTGGATTCCGTCTGATAATCTCTTCGTTTAATCCATCAGTATCTTCAGGCTCTGTAGTTTTATTTGCTAAAGTGGGCCCTACATTTACAAAGAAGTCATTGAATGTATTTGTTATTTCATTTGTTTTCTCTATGGTTATACTGTCCTTTAGGAAGTGCTTTGGATATTGGGCTCTTTCATTTCCCTTTCTAATTATTTTATTTAGTATTTTCCAGGTATATATATATAATACATACATATAATGTAAAGGGGGTGATGAACCCAATCAAAAGAACCAAGATACTGGGGAAAATGAAAACAGAAAAGGTGGGGGTGGTATTCTTACAAGAGACCCATTCATCAGATAAAGAACATGAGAAGTTGAAGCGGCAGGGCTTCGGTCAGGTATTCTACGCATCACACAGGTCTGGGCGTAAAAGAGGAGTGGCTACACTCATTTCCAACAAAGCTGTTTTTGAAAAAACGTATGAATGTAAAGATAAAGAGGGCCGATACAACTTGATAATGGGTAAACTAGATGGCACCCTTTTCAATGTTTACACACCTCCAGGTTCACAATGGTATTTCTATAAGCACATTTTGGATTTGATGATAACCAAAGCACAAGGGGTCATGATTTGTGGAGGAGATTTTAACGCAAGACTAAACCCTTTATTGGATTCCTCCAATGGGACTATTTTTTTATGTTCAATAAGGATATAGAAAGGGTAAGAGAATGTAAATTTGGATGAATGGACCTCTCAGACCACAGCCCTGTATACATGAAAATTTGCAGCGACAAGACGAAAACACCATTTCTCTGGAGACTAAACTCAAGTACACTTAAAGGGGAAATTAAGGAGGAAATAAAAGAAGAAATCAAGAGATATATTGAGGATAATGATAAGGACAATGTCTCCCCAGAAATATTATGGGATGCGTGTAAAGCAGTACTTAGGGGTAAATTGATCGCAAAAGCCACATTACTGAAAAGAAAACATCAAGAAAAAATTAGAACTCAACAACGAGGTGAATTGGAAGACCAACATAAACTGAAACAAGACGATAACACGTTACAGAAGATTAAAAAAATTAAAAAGGAAATAAACCAAGAACTAGAAATTCAAATAAATAAAAAGCTCCTATATTTAAAACAAAACTATTATGAAGCAGATAGTAAATCTGCAAAAAAAATCTAGCACATAGACTGAAAAAACAGCACGTCGAAAGAGCCATATATAAAATAAGAAAACCATCAACCAACGAAGTAACCTATAAACGGACGGAAATTTTTACCTCAATAATGGCAAGAAGATTGGAACATATTATACCTGATATAATAAACTTGAACCAGACAGGATTTATCAAGGAAAGAAAGACGAGAGACAATATCAGACGGACATTTCATGTAATTCACAAAATACAAAGAAAAAAGGCCCAGGTAATTATGGCCCGTAATTATGAGCCTGGACGCCCAGAAAGCGTTTGACACCGTGGACTGGACTTTTTTATACAGAGTGCTTTCTGGCTTTAACTTCTTGGAAAAATGTATAAAAATAATTCAAGGCCTACATAACAAACCAATTGGGAAAATTAGAATAAATAGTTACCTGACAGACCCCATAAACATAGAACAAGGAAGTAGACAGGGCTGTCATCTGTCGCCAGTTTTGTTTGCAATAATCATCGAGCCTTTAGCACAGTGGATGAGGCAAAATACCAAAATAAGTGGCATCAGGGTTAATGGCACAGAACAAAAGATCGCACTATTTGCGGACGACATTCTTGTTTACCGAGCAAAACCAGCAGAATCAATTCTGGAATTGTATAAAACATTAATGGATTATGGGAAAGCATCTGCTGACAAATTAAACTCCCACAAATCTTAGGTGCTGACGTTCAATTATGAGCCCGAATATGACATCAAGAAACTGTTTAAAATTAACTGGGATATGGATTCAATGACATACTTGGGAATAAATATTCCCAAAAAAATGGAGAGAATAACCGCTATAAACTATGATCCAGCGATGGCTAATATAAAAAAGGATTTGGACAGTTGGGGCCTGATACCTTTTCTGGGAACCCTACAAAGAGTAGAATCTATTAAAATGATCACATTGCCCAAACTCTTATACCTATTTCAAACTATACCTATTGATCCAGCAAATTCTATGTTTTTAGAACTGGATAAGTTATTTTCAAGATACATCTGGGAAGGGAAGAAACCTAGGGTCAGATATAAGACTCTGCAATTAAATAAAATTGAAGGAGGCCTGTCTCTCCCAAATATGAGAAACTACTACAAAGCAGCTCAGCTAAATCCACTAGTAGACCTGTGCAATCCATCTCATACAGCTAATTGGAAAGAAATTGAATGTACAGCAGAAAGCACTACACCACTACAAGCGGTTATAGGAAATACAAACCTATTGAACAAATTAACTGAAGTGAACCCTTGGTCGAAAACCGCGATTAACATCTGGTCAAAATTAGCTAAGGAGCACACAGAAACTTGTCTAATGATTAGATGGACTGCATATGACGAAGACCCCAACTCTAAACGATAAAACTTTCAAATTGTGGTCTGATAAGGGATTAAAGATATTTAATAGTTTGGATTTGTAGCTAACAAAGGAACAACAAACACCATATTTACAATGACCATGCTAACAGAGAGATGTATAGAAATGCAGAAAGATCTTTACCTGTGTTTTATTGACTATTCAAAAGCATTCAACAAAGTGAAACATGAAGATCTGTTCCAAATGTTGAATGAATTAGATATTGACGGTAAAGACCTAAGAATCCTGAGCGATCTCTACTGGAGACAACAAGCTCCAGTAAGAATAGACGGAGAACATAGCAAAGAAATATCAATAAGAAGAGGAGTCCGACAAGGATGTGTTCTGTCACCAGACCTTTTCAGCCTCTATAGTGAAAACAGACCGAGAGAAATCGAAGAAATCAATGGAATAAGTTTGGGTGGACACAATATTAACAACCTGAGACATGCAGATGACACTGTGCTGACGGCAGATTCAGAACAGACCCTCCAAAAGCTGCTGGATACTGTCGTAGAAATGAGCACAGATAAAGGACGAGCATTAAACCTCACAGAAACAGAACGCACGACAATATCGAAGAACCCGAAAGCCCCACGTGGAACACACACAGTCATGGGGTACAGGTCAAACACGTGAATCAGTTCAAATACTGGGGTTAACATCTGATGGGAAATGCACTAAAGAAACATACAAACGCATAGCAACAGCCAGCGTCGCCTTTCAAAAATGAGCATCAATCACGACCAACAGAAACATCGAGACGCCAAATACAGAACACTGAAAACACACGTACGGTCAGTTCTCTTATACGGCTGTGAACGCTGGACAATCACCAACGAGTTCAGGAAGAAACTGGAGGCGACCGAAATGTGGTTTTTAAGGAGATGATTAAAGATACCGTGGACAGAAAAGAAATCTAATCAAGAGGTGCTGGAAATGGCAAAGAAAGAAAAATCTTTAATTAAACCGATAAGAAAAAGACAGATGAAATTCATGGGCCGTGTCTACAGAAAAGGTGGAGTGGAACAGCTCAGCCTGACAGGAAAGATCGAGGGGAGAAGAAGTGGACAGAGAGAAACCTGTGCAGACGGGTTAAACACCTGGGCAACAGCAAAGGCACTAAACAACAACCAATTCATGAAGAATGAAAGAGACAGATGGAGCCATGGCCGTCAATGCCTGTTCCAGACAAGGCCCCTCATGATGATGAATAGTTTGATTTAAAAGGTTCCATGAGAAGTTTCCAAGACTTGAAACAGGCATATAATCCATGGGAGTGGATCTCTCCTTCACTGTAGTTCTCCCCGAGGTTTCTTCTTTTTCCCAGGACCCTGGGTTTTTTGGAGTTTTTCCTTGCTGAGAAGGAGGGTCTAAGGACAGGGGATGACTGGACCATGTTTCATTTGCTGCTTTACATGAATGTTGTTTATTCCTGTTCTGATATGTCTGTGTGTATGTTTTACTCATCAGAATCTTGGAACGGCCTTAGAGGAAACTGTTGTTGTGATTTTGGGCGCTACAAAATAAATTGAATTGAATTGAATTGAATAATCTTGAAAACAAAGATTTCTACAGATATCTTCAAATTCGCCATTATTTGGACAAAAAGAAAAAAGAACATAGAGAAACCCCTTTATCAGGCATAACTAGAATATTCCTACAATCATATCAATCAGGTCCAAACAATAAATTGATTTCCAAATTATATATTGAACTACAAAAGGCAGAGGGCGATAATTCGTTGTATATAAAAGAAAAATGAAAGGAGAGTGACTTCAATATACAACAGGATGATTGGAATAGAATTCAAAAGAATATATGAAGGACTACTTCCTCTAGTCCTGCGGTTAAGGGACAAAAAATCATGGAATTGTTCACTTTGTGATAGAAGCATGAAACTTGGTACAATTGTACATTTTTACATGCTTAATAATTCTAGATATGGAGGCATTTCCAATTCGGTCATTAAGGCATGAAATGCGCATGTGCATGAAAACGAGGCTGAATAGTAATTTCAGGATTTCTTGTGTAATTAAACACTTTTTTGAAACAGAAACAAATGTCAATTCATGTTCAGCTTACAAAAATAATTTTTGAGTGGTTTTTCACAGATCACGTGACTTATCACGTGAGTAAAAACGTTTTGTTATATTTTATACTGAAAAATATCAGGCGACTATTTTATTAAATCAAGTATTTTATTGACTGAAAAAATACATGATCTTGTACGTTTACAGAACTTTAGTCATTAATGACCTTGAAATGTTTTTCAGGCTTCAAAAGCACTGTAGCATGAAAACGAGGCTATATAAAGACTTATTTTTGTCATCTTATGTTATATTGAAAACGAATGCATTATCACATTGCTAATCATGTGACTATCTTACAAATATTTACATCCTGTTTATTTATATTTATAAACTATTGCAGCTTCCACCACAATTACATAACGCTGTACATTGAAGATTGGCTTTGGCACATTTGCATCTCCCTGAACATCCTTTTTTACATCCACAATGGATCAGTTCATAGCAAGTGTCCTTTGCTTGTGAGAGAGTGGTCCATTTCGGTGTCCATCCATCTGGATGCTTTTCCCACCCCCATATTTCTGAGCTTGGAACAGAGGGCTGTTTGCTTAACATTTGTCCCCATATATGTACACCTTGGTGGACTGCTCTCAACACATGCTGCTCCAATGCTGCTCTACTCGGAGGGATTGAATCAATGGTTCTTGACTTCTTGGTAAAGAGTTCTTGTCTTGCTTTGTCAACCTCAGTCAAAACATTTGTGCGGTCATAGAGAAGAATAACAAACCTTTCCATCACAGGCATTGACGCTTTTACATCTTCAAGAGTAGCTACTGGCATATTTAGACTTTCAAGAGCACGCGTCAGTTCAGGAAAGACGCAAACGTCCCAAGTTGATTTCTTGCCTCTTCTAGCAAAAAATGAAACAGTGTCGCAACCTGTTATAGCATGAAATAATGGGAGAACTCTCGATCTTCTTTGGCCCATCTTTGTTGCAATTACATGCACTGCAATGTACCTGAAGTTCTTTCCGGTGCCAAACGCTATCCACAGTTCTTCAAGAGATACGGTGTGGAAAAGGGAGATAGCCAACACGACGACATCTGTATCATTTGTTCGTACCATGACCTTCTGAAGTCCTCTTAAAGTAACATCTAGAACATGAAGACTCATCCGACTATCAGCTTCTTCTTGTGTACATGGCTGTATTGTAGAAAGGTCTTCCCTTTCCGGCGAGCTCAACACTTTGTCGTCAAAAGTACAGTAAAGTTCTTTATCATCTACTCTGATTGCTGATGTGGCTTGCTCAGCTAAGAAACGGAAAAGCTCTTCTTTGTTGCCATCCACTCGTAAAAAAGACTGCCAATTACTTGGAAGGCGTGTATTTGGTAACACCCTTCTACGTATGCCTTGTCCTCTCTCTTCTCTCTAGCTAGCTAGGGCTATGGAAGGATGATTCGTTGTCGTGACTTTTTCTTTTTTGAGCACGGTGTAACTCTGTTTTATTCAATTTGTTTCTACAAGACTTGTGCCATGATGCCTGATTAGCCTGAAGTGTGTTTGTTATACCAGAGCCATTATCAAGCTTATCGATTTGTATTTAGTGGCACTTTTCCCAGCTCTTTAAACAATATGATACTTTGTTCAAGCGACTTGTATCCAGCGCCTACATCAGCTCTCTTTGATCTGGCAGGGCACTGTAATGATTCTTCTGACGATTGCTGACAAAGAACACATAGATTCCAGTTGATATCTTCAATCGACGTTTCCATGATGCACAAGAGAAGGCATTATATCTAAGTCAAAACAACATGAAAACAATCAATTAAAAAAAAAGAAAAAAAACAACTTGCACAAACAAAAATATGAAGACTTATTATAATAGCTCTATACTTAGAAATGAATAATTATAGAATTACTGATAATATTATTGCTTACTGTTTTGAAATAATGAATTGTGTTGTTGCACTGACACTTCTTCGTCAGTCACTGAACTGCAAAGTAATTGTCTGTAACAAAACAATATTCATAAATGTTATCATAAATCTTTTACTATATTATTGAGATGGACTTAAGAGACTTTAGATGTCACTTATGTGAACTATGCAAGGAAAAAGGTACAGTTACTGTTTTAAAGGTTGGTTTTCTTCATACCTTCGAGTTACACAAGCATGAACTAACCGGATCGACGTCTAACAAACTTGTCAATAAAACTGCGAAAAATAAGAAGCAATATCAGTATTTTTGTTCAAATCAACTTTCATATTACACTGAAACTACATAGAAGTAGTCTTGGTGACAAATCATTTGTTAATAAACACGTAAAAATGCATTACTTACAGAGAAAGAAGATGTGCTGCACATCACATCATGGCCGCCATCTTGAAAACCGTGAGGAGAATGGGCTGGACTTTCTTATAAAACTACTTTTGAATGTTATTTTTTCATAACACTTATGAATTTTATTTTCAAAAAAGTTCAGTTCATATATTAAACATGTCAATTGGCTTATTGCATATCTAAATAAGCTTTTAAATTCAAATTGCCTTTATAAATGTTTTTTTTATAAAACGTCAGTCACGTGGTAAGTCACGTGATCTGTGAAAAACCACTCAAAAATTATTTTTGTAAGCTGAACATGAATTGACATTTGTTTCTGTTTCAAAAAAGTGTTTAATTACACAAGAAATCCTGAAATTACTATTCAGCCTCGTTTTCATGCACATGCGCATTTCATGCCTTAATGACCGAATTGGAAATGCCTCCATATCTAGAATTATTAAGCATGTAAAAATGTACAATTGTACCAAGTTTCATGCTTCTATCACAAAGTGAACATTTTTGTCCCTTAACCGCAGGACTACTCTCCGTACTGGCGAGAATACCTGTGGAAATGCAGAGTGCGCTACTTTAAAACACCGGCACAAAGAGGTTCAAAGGGGGATACGTCATGTTGATTATGTGGGAATAAAAAGGCATTACCATGTTTTTTGGAGCTGCCCCAAATTGAATCAATATTGGGAGAAAATTAAACAAAACAGTGAGGCCATATTTAAAATAAAGATCCCTTTAAATTTTTTGCTCTCCTGATGCTCTTTGGTCTCCTGATGCTCTTTGCTCTCCTGATGCTCTTTGGTCTCCTGATGCTCTTTGCTCTCCTGATGCTCTTTGGTTTCCTGATGCTCTTTGGTTTCTTGATGCTCTTTGCTCTCCTGATGCTCTTTGCTCTCCTGATGCTCTTTGGTCTCCTGATGCTCTTTGCTCTCCTGATGCTCTTTGGTTTCCTGATGCTCTTTGCTCTCCTGATGCTCTTTGGTTTCCTGATGCTCTTTGCTCTCTTGATGCTCTTTGCTCTCCTGATGCTCTTTGGTTTCCTGATGCTCTTTGCTCTCTTGATGCTCTTTGCTCTCTTGATGCTCTTTGCTCTCTTGATGCTCTTTGCTCTCCTGATGCTCTTTGCTCTCCTGATGCTCTTTGCTCTCCTGATGCTCTTTGCTGTCCTGATGCTCTTTGCTCTCCTGATGCTCTTTGCTCTCCTGATGCTCTTTGGTTTCCTGATGCTCTTTGCTCTCTTGATGCTCTTTGCTCTCTTGATGCTCTTTGCTCTCCTGATGCTCTTTGCTCTCCTGATGCTCTTTGGTCTCTTGATGCTCTTTGCTCTCTTGATGCTCTTTGCTCTCCTGATGCTCTTTGCTCTCCTGATGCTCTTTGCTCTCCTGATGCTCTTTGCTCTCCTGATGCTCTTTGCTCTCCTGATGCTCTTTGCTCTCCTGATGCTCTTTGCTCTCCTGATGCTCTTTGCTCTCCTGATGCTCTTTGCTCTCCTGATGCTCTTTGCTCTCCTGATGCTCTTTGCTCTCCTGATGCTCTTTGCTCTCCTGATGCTCTTTGCTCTCCTGATGCTCTTTGCTCTCCTGATGCTCTTTGCTCTCCTGATGCTCTTTGCTCTCCTGATGCTCTTTGCTCTCCTGATGCTCTTTGCTCTCCTGATGCTCTTTGCTCTCCTGATGCTCTTTGCTGTCCTGATGCTCTTTGCTCTCCTGATGCTCTTTGCTCTCCTGATGCTCTTTGCTCTCCTGATGCTCTTTGCTCTCCTGATGCTCTTTGCTCTCTTGATGCTCTTTGGTCTCTTGATGCTCTTTGGTCTCTTGATGCTCTTTGCTCTCCTGATGCTCTTTGCTCTCTTGATGCTCTTTGCTCTCCTGATGCTCTTTGCTCTCTTGATGCTCTTTGCTCTCCTGATGCTCTTTGCTCTCTTGATGCTCTTTGGTTTCCTGATGCTCTTTGCTCTCTTGATGCTCTTTGGTTTCCTGATGCTCTTTGCTCTCTTGATGCTCTTTGGTTTCCTGATGCTCTTTGCTCTCTTGATGCTCTTTGCTCTCTTGATGCTCTTTGCTCTCCTGATGCTCTTTGGTCTCCTGATGCTCTTTGGTTTCTTGATGCTCTTTGCTCTCTTGATGCTCTTTGCTCTCCTGATGCTCTTTGGTTTCTTGATGCTCTTTGCTCTCCTGATGCTCTTTGGTCTCCTGATGCTCTTTGCTCTCCTGATGCTCTTTGCTCTCTTGATGCTCTTTGCTCTCCTGATGCTCTTTGCTCTCTTGATGCTCTTTGGTTTCCTGATGCTCTTTGCTCTCTTGATGCTCTTTGGTTTCCTGATGCTCTTTGCTCTCTTGATGCTCTTTGCTCTCTTGATGCTCTTTGCTCTCCTGATGCTCTTTGGTCTCCTGATGCTCTTTGGTTTCTTGATGCTCTTTGCTCTCTTGATGCTCTTTGCTCTCCTGATGCTCTTTGGTTTCTTGATGCTCTTTGCTCTCTTGATGCTCTTTGCTCTCCTGATGCTCTTTGGTCTCCTGATGCTCTTTGCTCTCTTGATGCTCTTTGCTCTCCTGATGCTCTTTGCTCTCCTGATGCTCTTTGCTCTCCTGATGCTCTTTGCTGTCCTGATGCTCTTTGCTCTCCTGATGCTCTTTGCTCTCCTGATGCTCTTTGGTTTCCTGATGCTCTTTGCTCTCTTGATGCTCTTTGCTCTCTTGATGCTCTTTGCTCTCCTGATGCTCTTTGCTCTCCTGATGCTCTTTGCTCTCCTGATGCTCTTTGCTCTCCTGATGCTCTTTGGTCTCTTGATGCTCTTTGCTCTCTTGATGCTCTTTGCTCTCCTGATGCTCTTTGCTCTCCTGATGCTCTTTGCTCTCCTGATGCTCTTTGCTCTCCTGATGCTCTTTGCTCTCCTGATGCTCTTTGCTCTCCTGATGCTCTTTGCTCTCCTGATGCTCTTTGCTCTCCTGATGCTCTTTGCTCTCCTGATGCTCTTTGCTCTCCTGATGCTCTTTGCTCTCCTGATGCTCTTTGCTCTCCTGATGCTCTTTGCTCTCCTGATGCTCTTTGCTCTCCTGATGCTCTTTGCTCTCCTGATGCTCTTTGCTCTCCTGATGCTCTTTGCTCTCCTGATGCTCTTTGCTCTCCTGATGCTCTTTGCTCTCCTGATGCTCTTTGCTGTCCTGATGCTCTTTGCTCTCCTGATGCTCTTTGCTCTCCTGATGCTCTTTGCTCTCCTGATGCTCTTTGCTCTCCTGATGCTCTTTGCTCTCTTGATGCTCTTTGGTCTCTTGATGCTCTTTGGTCTCTTGATGCTCTTTGCTCTCCTGATGCTCTTTGCTCTCTTGATGCTCTTTGCTCTCCTGATGCTCTTTGCTCTCTTGATGCTCTTTGCTCTCCTGATGCTCTTTGCTCTCTTGATGCTCTTTGGTTTCCTGATGCTCTTTGCTCTCTTGATGCTCTTTGGTTTCCTGATGCTCTTTGCTCTCTTGATGCTCTTTGGTTTCCTGATGCTCTTTGCTCTCTTGATGCTCTTTGCTCTCTTGATGCTCTTTGCTCTCCTGATGCTCTTTGGTCTCCTGATGCTCTTTGGTTTCTTGATGCTCTTTGCTCTCTTGATGCTCTTTGCTCTCCTGATGCTCTTTGGTTTCTTGATGCTCTTTGCTCTCCTGATGCTCTTTGGTCTCCTGATGCTCTTTGCTCTCCTGATGCTCTTTGCTCTCTTGATGCTCTTTGCTCTCCTGATGCTCTTTGCTCTCTTGATGCTCTTTGGTTTCCTGATGCTCTTTGCTCTCTTGATGCTCTTTGGTTTCCTGATGCTCTTTGCTCTCTTGATGCTCTTTGCTCTCTTGATGCTCTTTGCTCTCCTGATGCTCTTTGGTCTCCTGATGCTCTTTGGTTTCTTGATGCTCTTTGCTCTCTTGATGCTCTTTGCTCTCCTGATGCTCTTTGGTTTCTTGATGCTCTTTGCTCTCTTGATGCTCTTTGCTCTCCTGATGCTCTTTGGTCTCCTGATGCTCTTTGCTCTCCTGATGCTCTTTGCTCTCCTGATGCTCTTTGCTCTCTTGATGCTCTTTGCTCTCCTGATGCTCTTTGGTTTCTTGATGCTCTTTGCTCTCTTGATGCTCTTTGCTCTCCTGATGCTCTTTGGTTTCTTGATGCTCTTTACTCTCTTGATGCTCTTTGCTCTCTTGATGCTCTTTGCTCTCTTGATGCTCTTTGCTCTCTTGATGCTCTTTGGTTTCCTGATGCTCTTTGCTCTCTTGATGCTCTTTGCTCTCCTGATGCTCTTTGGTTTCTTGATGCTCTTTGCTCTCTTGATGCTCTTTGCTCTCCTGATGCTCTTTGGTCTCCTGATGCTCTTTGCTCTCCTGATGCTCTTTGCTCTCCTGATGCTCTTTGCTCTCTTGATGCTCTTTGGTCTCCTGATGCTCTTTGCTCTCTTGATGCTCTTTGCTCTCTTGATGCTCTTTGCTCTCCTGATGCTCTTTGGTCTCCTGATGCTCTTTGGTCTCCTGATGCTCTTTGCTCTCCTGATGCTCTTTGCTCTCCTGATGCTCTTTGCTCTCCTGATGCTCTTTGCTCTCCTGATGCTCTTTGCTCTCTTGATGCTCTTTGCTCTCCTGATGCTCTTTGCTCTCCTGATGCTCTTTGCTCTCCTGATGCTCTTTGCTCTCTTGATGCTCTTTGGTCTCTTGATGCTCTTTGCTCTCCTGATGCTCTTTGCTCTCCTGATGCTCTTTGGTCTCTTGATGCTCTTTGCTCTCCTGATGCTCTTTGCTCTCCTGATGCTCTTTGCTCTCTTGATGCTCTTTGCTCTCCTGATGCTCTTTGCTCTCTTGATGCTCTTTGCTCTCCTGATGCTCTTTGCTCTCCTGATGCTCTTTGCTCTCTTGATGCTCTTTGGTCTCCTGATGCTCTTTGCTCTCCTGATGCTCTTTGGTCTCTTGATGCTCTTTGCTCTCCTGATGCTCTTTGCTCTCCTGATGCTCTTTGCTCTCTTGATGCTCTTTGCTCTCCTGATGCTCTTTGCTCTCCTGATGCTCTTTGCTCTCTTGATGCTCTTTGGTCTCCTGATGCTCTTTGCTCTCCTGATGCTCTTTGGTCTCTTGATGCTCTTTGCTCTCCTGATGCTCTTTGCTCTCCTGATGCTCTTTGCTCTCCTGATGCTCTTTGGTCTCCTGATGCTCTTTGCTCTCCTGATGCTCTTTGGTCTCTTGATGCTCTTTGCTCTCCTGATGCTCTTTGCTCTCCTGATGCTCTTTGCTCTCCTGATGCTCTTTGCTCTCCTGATGCTCTTTGCTCTCCTGATGCTCTTTGCTCTCTTGATGCTCTTTGCTCTCCTGATGCTCTTTGCTCTCCTGATGCTCTTTGCTCTCTTGATGCTCTTTGCTCTCCTGATGCTCTTTGCTCTCTTGATGCTCTTTGCTCTCCTGATGCTCTTTGCTCTCTTGATGCTCTTTGCTCTCTTGATGCTCTTTGCTCTCCTGATGCTCTTTGCTCTCTTGATGCTCTTTGGTCTCTTGATGCTCTTTGCTCTCCTGATGCTCTTTGCTCTCCTGATGCTCTTTGCTCTCCTGATGCTCTTTGCTCTCTTGATACTCTTTGCTCTCCTGATGCTCTTTGCTCTCTTGATGCTCTTTGCTCTCCTGTTGCTCTTTGCTCTCCTGATGCTCTTTGCTCTCTTGATGCTCTTTGGTCTCTTGATGCTCTTTGCTCTCTTGATGCTCTTTGCTCTCCTGATGCTCTTTGCTCTCCTGATGCTCTTTGCTCTCTTGATGCTCTTTGCTCTCCTGAATGCTCTTTGCTCTCTTGATGCTCTTTGCTCTCCTGTTGCTCTTTGCTCTCCTGATGCTCTTTGCTCTCTTGATGCTCTTTGCTCTCCTGATGCTCTTTGCTCTCTTGATGCTCTTTGCTCTCCTGATGCTCTTTGCTCTCCTGATGCTCTTTGCTCTCTTGATGCTCTTTGCTCTCCTGATGCTCTTTGCTCTCCTGATGCTCTTTGCTCTCTTGATGCTCTTTGCTCTCCTGATGCTCTTTGCTCTCCTGATGCTCTTTGGTCTCTTGATGCTCTTTGGTCTCCTGATGCTCTTTGGTCTCCTGATGCTCTTTGCTCTCTTGATGCTCTTTGGTTTCCTGATGCTCTTTGCTCTCCTGATGCTCTTTGCTCTCTTGATGCTCTTTGCTCTCCTGATGCTCTTTGCTCTCCTGATGCTCTTTGCTCTCTTGATGCTCTTTGGTCTCTTGATGCTCTTTGCTCTCCTGATGCTCTTTGGTCTCCTGATGCTCTTTGCTCTCCTGATGCTCTTTGCTCTCTTGATGCTCTTTGCTCTCCTGATGCTCTTTGCTCTCCTGATGCTCTTTGCTCTCTTGATGCTCTTTGCTCTCCTGATGCTCTTTGCTCTCCTGATGCTCTTTGGTCTCTTGATGCTCTTTGCTCTCCTGATGCTCTTTGGTCTCTTGATGCTCTTTGGTCTCTTGATGCTCTTTGCTCTCTTGATGCTATTTGGTTTCTTGATGCTCTTTGGTTTCTTGATGCTCTTTGGTTTCCTGATGCTCTTTGCTCTCTTGATGCTCTTTGCTCTCTTGATGCTCTTTGGTCTCCTGATGCTCTTTGCTCTCCTGATGCTCTTTGCTCTCTTGATGCTTTTTGCTCTCCTGATGCTCTTTGCTCTCCTGATGCTCTTTGCTCTCTTGATGCTCTTTGCTCTCCTGATGCTCTTTGCTCTCCTGATGCTCTTTGGTCTCTTGATGCTCTTTGCTCTCCTGATGCTCTTTGCTCTCTTGATGCTCTTTGCTCTTCTGATGCTCTTTGCTCTCCTGATGCTCTTTGGTCTCTTGATGCTCTTTGGTTTCCTGATGCTCTTTGCTCTCTTGATGCTCTTTGCTCTCTTGATGCTCTTTGGTCTCCTGATGCTCTTTGCTCTCCTGATGCTCTTTGCTCTCTTGATGCTCTTTGCTCTCCTGATGCTCTTTGCTCTCCTGATGCTCTTTGCTCTCTTGATGCTCTTTGCTCTCCTGATGCTCTTTGCTCTCCTGATGCTCTTTGCTCTCTTGATGCTCTTTGCTCTCCTGATGCTCTTTGCTCTCCTGATGCTCTTTGGTCTCTTGATGCTCTTTGCTCTCCTGATGCTCTTTGGTCTCTTGATGCTCTTTGGTCTCTTGATGCTCTTTGCTCTCTTGATGCTCTTTGCTCTCCTGATGCTCTTTGCTCTCCTGATGCTCTTTGCTCTCTTGATGCTCTTTGCTCTCCTGATGCTCTTTGCTCTCTTGATGCTCTTTGCTCTCTTGATGCTCTTTGCTCTCCTGATGCTCTTTGCTCTCTTGATGCTCTTTGCTCTTCTGATGCTCTTTGCTCTCCTGATGCTCTTTGGTCTCTTGATGCTCTTTGCTCTCTTGATGCTCTTTGGTCTCCTGATGCTCTTTGCTCTCCTGATGCTCTTTGCTCTCTTGATGCTCTTT
The DNA here is from genome assembly GCA_034769755.1 of Odontamblyopus lacepedii. Classification (NCBI taxonomy): domain Eukaryota; kingdom Metazoa; phylum Chordata; class Actinopteri; order Gobiiformes; family Gobiidae; genus Odontamblyopus; species Odontamblyopus lacepedii. The sequence continues at coordinate 93,027 of JAVCWC010000029.1, forward strand.
GCTCTCCTGATGCTATTTGCTCTCTTGATGCTCTTTGCTCTCCTGATGCTCTTTGCTCTCCTGATGCTCTTTGCTCTCTTGATGCTCTTTGCTCTCCTGATGCTCTTTGCTCTCTTGATGCTCTTTGCTCTCTTGATGCTCTTTGCTCTCCTGATGCTCTTTGCTCTCTTGATGCTCTTTGCTCTTCTGATGCTCTTTGCTCTCCTGATGCTCTTTGGTCTCTTGATGCTCTTTGCTCTCTTGATGCTCTTTGGTCTCCTGATGCTCTTTGCTCTCCTGATGCTCTTTGCTCTCCTGAATGCTCTTTGCTCTCTTGATGCTCTTTGCTCTCCTGTTGCTCTTTGCTCTCCTGATGCTCTTTGCTCTCTTGATGCTCTTTGCTCTCCTGATGCTCTTTGCTCTCTTGATGCTCTTTGCTCTTCTGATGCTCTTTGCTCTCCTGATGCTCTTTGGTCTCTTGATGCTCTTTGCTCTCTTGATGCTCTTTGCTCTCCTGATGCTCTTTGGTCTCCTGATGCTCTTTGCTCTCCTGATGCTCTTTGCTCTCCTGATGCTCTTTGCTCTCTTGATGCTCTTTGGTCTCCTGATGCTCTTTGCTCTCTTGATGCTCTTTGCTCTCTTGATGCTCTTTGCTCTCCTGATGCTCTTTGGTCTCCTGATGCTCTTTGGTCTCCTGATGCTCTTTGGTCTCCTGATGCTCTTTGCTCTCCTGATGCTCTTTGCTCTCCTGATGCTCTTTGCTCTCCTGATGCTCTTTGCTCTCTTGATGCTCTTTGCTCTCCTGATGCTCTTTGCTCTCCTGATGCTCTTTGCTCTCCTGATGCTCTTTGCTCTCTTGATGCTCTTTGGTCTCTTGATGCTCTTTGCTCTCCTGATGCTCTTTGCTCTCCTGATGCTCTTTGGTCTCTTGATGCTCTTTGCTCTCCTGATGCTCTTTGCTCTCCTGATGCTCTTTGCTCTCTTGATGCTCTTTGCTCTCCTGATGCTCTTTGCTCTCTTGATGCTCTTTGCTCTCCTGATGCTCTTTGCTCTCTTGATGCTCTTTGCTCTCTTGATGCTCTTTGGTCTCCTGATGCTCTTTGCTCTCCTGATGCTCTTTGCTCTCTTGATGCTCTTTGCTCTCCTGATGCTCTTTGCTCTCCTGATGCTCTTTGCTCTCTTGATGCTCTTTGCTCTTCTGATGCTCTTTGCTCTCCTGATGCTCTTTGGTTTCTTGATGCTCTTTGGTTTCCTGATGCTCTTTGCTCTCTTGATGCTCTTTGCTCTCTTGATGCTCTTTGGTCTCCTGATGCTCTTTGCTCTCCTGATGCTCTTTGCTCTCTTGATGCTCTTTGCTCTCCTGATGCTCTTTGCTCTCCTGATGCTCTTTGCTCTCTTGATGCTCTTTGCTCTCCTGATGCTCTTTGCTCTCCTGATGCTCTTTGGTCTCTTGATGCTCTTTGCTCTCCTGATGCTCTTTGGTCTCTTGATGCTCTTTGGTCTCTTGATGCTCTTTGCTCTCTTGATGCTATTTGGTTTCTTGATGCTCTTTGGTTTCTTGATGCTCTTTGGTTTCCTGATGCTCTTTGCTCTCTTGATGCTCTTTGCTCTCTTGATGCTCTTTGGTTTCTTGATGCTCTTTGCTCTCCTGATGCTCTTTGCTCTCCTGATGCTCTTTGCTCTCTTGATGCTCTTTGGTTTCTTGATGCTCTTTGGTCTCCTGATGCTCTTTGCTCTCTTGATGCTCTTTGCTCTCCTGATGCTCTTTGCTCTCTTGATGCTCTTTGCTCTCCTGATGCTCTTTGCTCTCTTGATGCTCTTTGCTCTCCTGATGCTCTTTGCTCTCCTGATGCTCTTTGCTCTCTTGATGCTCTTTGCTCTCCTGATGCTCTTTGCTCTCTTGATGCTCTTTGCTCTCTTGATGCTCTTTGCTCTCCTGATGCTCTTTGCTCTCTTGATGCTCTTTGCTCTTCTGATGCTCTTTGCTCTCCTGATGCTCTTTGGTCTCTTGATGCTCTTTGCTCTCTTGATGCTCTTTGGTCTCCTGATGCTCTTTGCTCTCCTGATGCTCTTTGCTCTCTTGATGCTCTTTGCTCTCCTGATGCTCTTTGCTCTCTTGATGCTCTTTGCTCTCCTGATGCTCTTTGCTCTCTTGATGCTCTTTGCTCTCTTGATGCTCTTTGCTCTCTTGATGCTCTTTGCTCTCTTGATGCTCTTTGCTCTCCTGATGCTCTTTGGTCTCTTGATGCTCTTTGGTCTCTTGATGCTCTTTGGTCTCTTGATGCTCTTTGCTCTCTTGATGCTCTTTGCTCTCCTGATGCTCTTTGCTCTCCTGATGCTCTTTGCTCTCTTGATGCTCTTTGCTCTCCTGATGCTCTTTGCTCTCTTGATGCTCTTTGCTCTCTTGATGCTCTTTGCTCTCCTGATGCTCTTTGCTCTCTTGATGCTCTTTGCTCTCTTGATGCTCTTTGCTCTCCTGATGCTCTTTGGTCTCCTGATGCTCTTTGCTCTCCTGATGCTCTTTGCTCTCTTGGTGCTCTTTGGTCTCCTGATGCTCTTTGCTCTTTTGATGCTCTTTGCTCTCCTGATGCTCTTTGCTCTCTTGATGCTCTTTGCTCTCTTGATGCTCTTTGCTCTCTTGATGCTCTTTGCTCTCCTGATGCTCTTTGCTCTCTTGATGCTCTTTGCTCTCCTGATGCTCTTTGGTCTCTTGATGCTCTTTGCTCTCTTGATGCTCTTTGCTCTCTTGATGCTCTTTGCTCTCCTGATGCTCTTTGCTCTCCTGATGCTCTTTGCTCTCCTGATGCTCTTTGCTCTCCTGATGCTCTTTGCTCTCTTGATGCTCTTTGCTGTCCTGATGCTCTTTGCTCTCCTGATGCTCTTTGCTCTCCTGATGCTCTTTGCTCTCTTGATGCTCTTTGCTCTCCTGATGCTCTTTGCTCTCTTGATGCTCTTTGCTGTGCTGATGCTCTTTGCTCTCCTGATGCTCTTTGCTCTGCTGATGCTCTTTGCTCTCTTGATGCTCTTTGCTCTCCTGATGCTCTTTGGTTTCTTGATGCTCTTTGCTCTCTTGATGCTCTTTGCTCTCCTGATGCTCTTTGCTCTCCTGATGCTCTTTGCTCTCCTGATGCTCTTTGCTCTCTTGATGCTCTTTGCTCTCCTGATGCTCTTTGCTCTCTTGATGCTCTTTGCTCTCTTGATGCTCTTTGCTCTCCTGATGCTCTTTGCTCTCTTGATGCTCTTTGCTCTCTTGATGTTCTTTGCTCTCTTGATGCTCTTTGCTCTCTTGATGCTCTTTGCTCTCTTGATGCTCTTTGCTCTCCTGATGCTCTTTGCTCTCCTGATGCTCTCCTGATGCTCTTTGCTCTCCTGATGCTCTTTGCTCTCTTGATGCTCTTTGCTCTCTTGATGCTCTTTGCTCTCTTGATGCTCTTTGCTCTCTTGATGCTCTTTGCTCTCCTGATGCTCTTTGCTCTCCTGATGCTCTCCTGATGCTCTTTGCTCTCCTGATGCTCTTTGCTCTCCTGATGCTCTTTGCTCTCCTGATGCTCTTTGCTCTCCTGATGCTCTTTGGTTTCTTGATGCTCTTTGCTCTCTTGATGCTCTTTGGTTTCCTGATGCTCTTTGCTCTCTTGATGCTCTTTGCTCTCCTGATGCTCTTTGGTTTCTTGATGCTCTTTGCTCTCTTGATGCTCTTTGGTTTCCTGATGCTCTTTGCTCTCTTGATGCTCTTTGCTCTCCTGATGCTCTTTGCTCTCCTGATGCTCTTTGGTTTCTTGATGCTCTTTGCTCTCTTGATGCTCTTTGCTCTCCTGATGCTCTTTGCTCTCTTGATGCTCTTTGCTCTCCTGATGCTCTTTGCTGTCCTGATGCTCTTTGCTCTCCTGATGCTCTTTGCTCTCCTGATGCTCTTTGCTCTCCTGATGCTCTTTGCTCTCCTGATGCTCTTTGCTCTCTTGATGCTCTTTGCTCTCTTGATGCTCTTTGCTCTCCTGATGCTCTTTGCTCTCTTGATGCTCTTTGCTCTCTTGATGCTCTTTGCTCTCCTGATGCTCTTTGCTCTCTTGATGCTCTTTGCTCTCCTGATGCTCTTTGCTCTCTTGATGCTCTTTGCTCTCCTGATGCTCTTTGCTCTCTTGATGCTCTTTGGTTTCCTGATGCTCTTTGCTCTCTTGATGCTCTTTGCTCTCCTGATGCTCTTTGCTCTCTTGATGCTCTTTGCTCTCTTGATGCTCTTTGGTTTCCTGATGCTCTTTGCTCTCTTGATGCTCTTTGCTCTCCTGATGCTCTTTGCTCTCTTGATGCTCTTTGGTTTCCTGATGCTCTTTGCTCTCTTGATGCTCTTTGCTCTCTTGATGCTCTTTGGTTTCCTGATGCTCTTTGCTCTCTTGATGCTCTTTGCTCTCCTGATGCTCTTTGCTCTCCTGATGCTCTTTGGTCTCTTGATGCTCTTTGCTCTCTTGATGCTCTTTGCTCTCCTGATGCTCTTTGCTCTCTTGATGCTCTTTGCTCTCTTGATGCTCTTTGCTCTCCTGATGCTCTTTGCTCTCTTGATGCTCTTTGGTCTCTTGATGCTCTTTGCTCTCCTGATGCTCTTTGCTCTCTTGATGCTCTTTGGTCTCTTGATGCTCTTTGCTCTCTTGATGCTCTTTGGTTTCTTGATGCTCTTTGCTCTCTTGATGCGCTTTGGTTTCCTGATGCTCTTTGCTCTCTTGATGCTATTTGGTTTCTTGATGCTCTTTGGTTTCTTGATGCTCTTTGGTTTCTTGATGCTCTTTGGTTTCTTGATGCTCTTTGGTTTCCTGATGCTCTTTGCTCTCTTGATGCTCTTTGGTTTCTTCATGCTCTTTGGTTTCTTGATGCTCTTTGGTTTCCTGATGCTCTTTGCTCTCTTGATGCTCTTTGGTTTCCTGATGCTCTTTGCTCTCTTGATGCTCTTTGGTTTCTTGATGCTCTTTGCTCTCTTGCTGCTCTTTGGTTTCCTGATGCTTTTTGCTCTCTTGATGCTCTTTGGTTTCCTGATGCTCTTTGCTCTCCTGATGCTCTTTGGTTTCTTGATGCTCTTTGGTTTCCTGATGCTCTTTGCTCTCTTGATGCTCTTTGGTCTCTTGATGCTCTTTGGTCTCTTGATGCTCTTTGCTCTCTTGATGCTCTTTGGTTTCCTGATGCTCTTTGCTCTCCTGATGCTCTTTGGTTTCTTGATGCTCTTTGGTTTCTTGATGCTCTTTGGTTTCCTGATGCTCTTTGGTTTCTTGATGCTCTTTGGTCTCTTGATGCTCTTTGCTCTCTTGATGCTCTTTGGTCTCTTGATGCTCTTTGGTTTCCTGATGCTCTTTGGTTTCTTGATGCTCTTTGGTCTCTTGATGCTCTTTGGTCTCTTGATGCTCTTTGCTCTCTTGATGCTCTTTGGTTTCTTGATGCTCTTTGCTCTCTTGATGCTATTTGGTTTCTTGATGCTCTTTGGTTTCTTGATGCTCTTTGGTCTCTTGATGCTCTTTGGTTTCTTGATGCTCTTTGGTTTCCTGATGCTCTTTGGTTTCCTGATGCTCTTTGGTTTCCTGATGCTTTTTGCTCTCTTGATGCTCTTTGCTCTCCTGATGCTCTTTGGTTTCTTGATGCTCTTTGGTTTCTTGATGCTCTTTGGTCTCTTGATGCTCTTTGGTCTCTTGATGCTCTTTGCTCTCTTGATGCTCTTTGGTTTCTTGATGCTCTTTGGTTTCCTGATGCTCTTTGGTTTCTTAATGCTCTTTGGTTTCCTGATGCTCTTTGGTTTCTTGATGCTCTTTGGTCTCCTGATGTTCTCACGCTCTTTGGTCTCACCTTCAGAGAGCGGAGTTCCTGTGCCCCGAACATGAGGAGAGGATGAAGTTGTTCTGCATCACAGACCAGCAGCTGATCTGTGTGATCTGCAGAGATTCCCACAAACATGAGAGGCACAGCTTCAAACCTGTGAGTGAAGCTGCAGTGTTGGTGAAGACCCAGCTGGAGAGTCTGGCCAAAAACATCTCTGAAGACACCAAAGCTCTTGAAACACTGGCCAAGAGTCAACAAGGAGAGATCCGCACGACAAAGCAGCGCTCCAAAGAGCTTCAGGCCCTCATCAGCTCTGGCTTTGAGAACATGTACACGTTCCTACAGAAGAAAGAGAAGGAGCTCAAGGAGAAGGTGACGCACGAGGAGGCGGAAGCTCTGCAGAAGATGACCAAGAGTGTGGCTGAAGTTAAAGCCGCTAAAGCTGAGAACCAAAAGCTCCAGGAAACAGTGACAGCAGCGATAAACATCACAGATCCTGAAGGTTTTCTGAAGATGTGGTCTGGACAGAGTGAAGCCAAAGCAGCTCAAGGGTCCTTCTGGCCTAAACGGGGAAACTTCCGTGTGGAGAAGATTGAGCTGTCCCTGGGCCCGTACGAGAGCCACCTGCAGATGTTTGTGTGGAAGGAGATGGTTCAGGTGCTGAAGCTTCAAGAAGAACGTCTGTCTCTAAAATCTGACCAAACCAGCCTGTCTGTGTCCCAGGACCAGAGCGCGGCCGTATTCTGTCAGACGAAGTATACATATAACCGCTCAGTGTATGGTTATAGCAGCCAAACTCCTCTGCCCACCTCCACCCAGAGCACCAACACCCTTGCAGGACGGCATTACTGGGAGGTTTATGTGGGAGCACAGTGCGACTGGGAGCTGGGAGTGTCTCAAACATACTTAAAATACACTTCTGGATCCTATCAGATCTGCTCCTCAGAATGCAACACGTCTCTAAATGTTCAGGAAAACCCTCGGAAAGTGGGACTTTACCTGAACTGCCCCAGAGAAGAGCTCTCCTTCTACAACGCTGACACCATGACGCACATGCACACCGCCAGCTTAGCCTCCACCAGATTCCCCGTGTCCGCACACTTCGGTTTGGGAAACACGCCCCACAATCCTCTGGTGGTGTGCACATACTGAGCTCACCGTGAACCCGAGCGAGGAGGAGCAGGAGGACGAGGAGGAGGAGGAGGAGAAAGAGGAGGAGGAGGAGAAAGAGGACGAGGAGGAGAAAGAGGACGAGGAGGAGAAAGAGGAGGAGGAGAAAGAGGAGAAGGAGAAAGAGGAGGAGGAGGAGAAAGAGGAGGAGGAGGAGAAAGAGGAGGAGGAGGAGAAAGAGGAGGAGGAGGAGAAAGAGGAGGAGGACGAGGAGGATGAGGAGGAGAAGGAGGAATAGGAGGAGGAGGACGAGGAGGACCAGGACAGTACAGTGGACGAGTGATTTGCATTGGTCTCATTTTCTTGCAGCAAAATGATTCCCTGACTGTGGGAGGAGGACATGGGCAGAGCTGTGTTTGAGGGTTTCCTGTTTGTTTCCTGTTTGTTTCCTGTTTGTTTAGCGTTTGTTTCTTGTTTGTTTCTTGTTTGTTTCCTGTTTATTTTGTTTGTTTCTTGTTCGTTTCCTGTTCATTTCCTGTTTGTTTCCTGTTCATTCCTGTTTGTTTCCTGTTTGTTTTCTGTTCATTTCCAGTTTGTTTCTTGTTCGTTTCCTGCTCGTTTTCTCTTTACTTCCTGTTTTTGTGTTCATTTCTTGTTTGTTTCCTGTTTGTTTTGTGTTTTTCTTGTTTGTTTCCTGTTTGTTTCCTGTTCATTTCCTGTTGTTTTCCTGTTCATTTCCTGTTGTTTTCCTGTTCATTTCCTGTTGTTTTCCTGTTCATTTCCTGTTTGTTTCCTGTTGTTTTCCTGTTTATTTCCTGTTGTTTTCCTGTTCATTTCCTGTTTGTTTCTTGTTGTTTTCCTGTTCATTTCCTGTTTGTTTCCTGTTCATTTCCTGTTGTTTTCCTGTTCATTTCCTGTTGTTTTCCTGTTCATTTCCTGTTTGTTTCCTGTTGTTTTCCTGTTCATTTCCTGTTGTTTTCCTGTTTGTTTCCTGTTGTTTTCCTGTTCATTTCCTGTTTGTTTCTTGTTGTTTTCCTGTTCATTTCCTGTTTGTTTCTTGTTGTTTTCCTGTTCATTTCCTGTTGTTTTCCTGTTCATTTCCTGTTGTTTTCCTGTTCATTTCCTGTTTGTTTCCTGTTCATTTCCTGTTTGTTTCCTGTTCATTTCCTGTTTGTTTCCTGTTGTTTTCCTGTTTATTTCCTGTTGTTTTCCTGTTCATTTCCTGTTTGTTTCCTGTTGTTTTCCTGTTCATTTCCTGTTTGTTTCTTGTTGTTTTCCTGTTCATTTCCTGTTTGTTTCTTGTTGTTTTCCTGTTCATTTCCTGTTGTTTTCCTGTTCATTTCCTGTTGTTTTCCTGTTCATTTCCTGTTTGTTTCCTGTTCATTTCCTGTTTGTTTCCTGTTGTTTTCCTGTTCATTTCCTGTTTGTTTCCTGTTGTTTTCCTGTTTATTTCCTGTTGTTTTCCTGTTCATTTCCTGTTTGTTTCCTGTTGTTTTCCTGTTCATTTCCTGTTTGTTTCTTGTTGTTTTCCTGTTTATTTCCTGTTTGTTTCTTGTTGTTTTCCTGTTCATTTCCTGTTCATTCCTGTTTGTTTCCTGTTTGTTTTCTGTTCGTTTCCAGTTTGTTTCTTGTTCGTTTCCTGCTCGTTTTCTCTTTATTTCCTGTTTTTGTGTTCATTTCCTGTTTGTTTCCTGTTCATTTCCTGTTGTTTTCCTGTTCATTTCCTGTTTGTTTCCTGTTGTTTTCCTGTTCATTTCCTGTTGTTTTCCTGTTTGTTTCCTGTTGTTTTCCTGTTCATTTCCTGTTTGTTTCTTGTTGTTTTCCTGTTCATTTCCTGTTTGTTTCTTGTTGTTTTCCTGTTCATTTCCTGTTGTTTTCCTGTTGTTTTCCTGTTCATTTCCTGTTTGTTTCCTGTTCATTTCCTGTTTGTTTCCTGTTGTTTTCCTGTTCATTTCCTGTTTGTTTCCTGTTGTTTTCCTGTTTATTTCCTGTTGTTTTCCTGTTCATTTCCTGTTTGTTTCCTGTTGTTTTCCTGTTCATTTCCTGTTTGTTTCTTGTTGTTTTCCTGTTCATTTCCTGTTCATTTCCTGTTTGTTTCCTGTTCATTCCTGTTTGTTTCCTGTTTGTTTTCTGTTCGTTTCCAGTTTGTTTCTTGTTCGTTTCCTGCTCGTTTTCTCTTTATTTCCTGTTTTTGTGTTCATTTCCTGTTTGTTTCCTGTTCATTTCCTGTTGTTTTCCTGTTCATTTCCTGTTGTTTTCCTGTTCATTTCCTGTTTGTTTCCTGTTGTTTTCCTGTTCATTTCCTGTTGTTTTCCTGTTTGTTTCCTGTTGTTTTCCTGTTCATTTCCTGTTTGTTTCTTGTTGTTTTCCTGTTCATTTCCTGTTTGTTTCTTGTTGTTTTCCTGTTCATTTCCTGTTGTTTTCCTGTTGTTTTCCTGTTCATTTCCTGTTTGTTTCCTGTTCATTTCCTGTTTGTTTCCTGTTCATTTCCTGTTTGTTTCCTGTTGTTTTCCTGTTTATTTCCTGTTGTTTTCCTGTTCATTTCCTGTTTGTTTCCTGTTGTTTTCTTCTTCATTTCCTGTTTGTTTCTTGTTGTTTTCCTGTTTATTTCCTGTTTGTTTCTTGTTGTTTTCCTGTTCATTTCCTGTTCGTTTCTTGTTGTTTTCCTGTTGTTTTCCTGTTTGTTACCTGTTGTTTTCCTGTTCATTTCCTGTTTGTTTCTTGTTGTTTTCCTGTTCATTTCCTGTTGTTTTCCTGTTGTTTTCCTGTTCATTTCCTGTTTGTTTCCTGTTCATTTCCTGTTTGTTTCCTGTTGTTTTCCTGTTCATTTCCTGTTTGTTTCCTGTTGTTTTCCTGTTTATTTCCTGTTGTTTTCCTGTTCATTTCCTGTTTGTTTCCTGTTGTTTTCCTGTTCATTTCCTGTTTGTTTCTTGTTGTTTTCCTGTTTATTTCCTGTTTGTTTCCTGTTCATTTCCTGTTCATTTCCTGTTTGTTTCCTGTTCATTTCCTGTTTGTTTCCTGTTGTTTTCCTGTTGCTTTCCTGTTCATTTCCTGTTTGTTTCCTGTTCATTTCCTGTTTGTTTCCTGTTGTTTTCCTGTTGTTTTCCTGTTTATTTCCTGTTCATTTCCTGTTCATTTCCTGTTGTTTTCCTGTTCATTTCCTGTTTGTTTCTTGTTGTTTTCCTGTTCATTTCCTGTTTGTTTCTTGTTGTTTTCCTGTTCATTTCCTGTTTGTTTCCTGTTCATTTCCTGTTCATTTCCTGTTGTTTTCCTGTTGTTTTCCTGTTCATTTCCTGTTGTTTTCCTGTTCATTTCCTGTTTGTTTCCTGTTGTTTTCCTGTTCATTTCCTGTTGTTTTCCTGTTTGTTTCCTGTTGTTTTCCTGTTCATTTCCTGTTTGTTTCTTGTTGTTTTCCTGTTCATTTCCTGTTTGTTTCTTGTTGTTTTCCTGTTCATTTCCTGTTGTTTTCCTGTTGTTTTCCTGTTCATTTCCTGTTTGTTTCCTGTTCATTTCCTGTTTGTTTCCTGTTCATTTCCTGTTTGTTTCCTGTTGTTTTCCTGTTTATTTCCTGTTGTTTTCCTGTTCATTTCCTGTTTGTTTCCTGTTGTTTTCCTCTTCATTTCCTGTTTGTTTCTTGTTGTTTTCCTGTTTATTTCCTGTTTGTTTCTTGTTGTTTTCCTGTTCATTTCCTGTTCGTTTCTTGTTGTTTTCCTGTTGTTTTCCCGTTTGTTACCTGTTGTTTTCCTGTTCATTTCCTGTTTGTTTCTTGTTGTTTTCCTGTTCATTTCCTGTTTGTTTCTTGTTGTTTTCCTGTTCATTTCCTGTTGTTTTCCTGTTGTTTTCCTGTTCATTTCCTGTTTGTTTCCTGTTCATTTCCTGTTTGTTTCCTGTTGTTTTCCTGTTCATTTCCTGTTTGTTTCCTGTTGTTTTCCTGTTTATTTCCTGTTGTTTTCCTGTTCATTTCCTGTTTGTTTCCTGTTCATTTCCTGTTTGTTTCTTGTTGTTTTCCTATTTATTTCCTGTTTGTTTCCTGTTCATTTCCTGTTCATTTCCTGTTTGTTTCCTGTTCATTTCCTGTTTGTTTCCTGTTGTTTTCCTGTTGCTTTCCTGTTCATTTCCTGTTTGTTTCCTGTTCATTTCCTGTTTGTTTCCTGTTGTTTTCCTGTTTATTTCCTGTTCATTTCCTGTTGTTTTCCTGTTCATTTCCTGTTTGTTTCTTGTTGTTTTCCTGTTCATTTCCTGTTTGTTTCTTGTTGTTTTCCTGTTCATTTCCTGTTTGTTTCCTGTTCATTTCCTGTTTGTTTCCTGTTGTTTTCCTGTTTGTTTCCTGTTGTTTTCCTGTTTATTTCCTGTTGTTTTCCTGTTCATTTCCTGTTTGTTTCCTGTTGTTTTCCTGTTCATTTCCTGTTTGTTTCTTGTTGTTTTCCTGTTCATTTCCTGTTTGTTTCTTGTTGTTTTCCTGTTCATTTCCTGTTGTTTTCCTGTTCATTTCCTGTTTGTTTCCTGTTCATTTCCTGTTTGTTTCTTGTTGTTTTCCTGTTTATTTCCTGTTTGTTTCCTGTTCATTTCCTGTTCATTTCCTGTGTGAATACATAAATAAAATACGTTTGACACAAACTGGTTTGATTAAAATGATTGATTCCAAAATCAGGTTTTGAGTCTCAGTTTAATGAAGATTTAACAAACAAACAGTCGTCCAGATTAAAGCAAAACCATGAAAACAAAGAACACGGGAGGGCATCTGACACAGGGGAGGGCATCTGACACAGGGGGAGGGCATCTGATACAGGGGAGGGCATCTGACACAGGGGGAGGGCATCTGACACAGGGGGAGGGCATCTGATACAGGGGAGGGCATCTGACACAGGGGGAGGGCATCTGACTCTTCAGGGTTTGATTTGTTTAAAGTGCGATTCTGAATAAACTTTATTTCATTTCACATTTTCATTGGTGCAAGTCCAGACCCTGGTCCTGGTCTCTGGTCTCTGGTCTCTGGTCCTGGTCCTGGTCTCTGGTCCTGGTCTCTGGTCCTGGTCTCTGGTCCTGGTCCTGGTCTCAGGTCCTGGTCCTGGTCCTGGTCCTGGTCCCAGGTCTGGTCCTGGTCTCAGGTCCTGGTCCTGGTCCTGGTCTCAGGTCTGGTCCTGGTCTCAGGTCTGGTCCTGGTCCTGGTCCTGGTCTCTGGTCCTGGTCTCTGGTCCTGGTCCTGGTCCTGGTCCTGGTCCTGGTCCTGGTCCTGGTCCTGGTCTCAGGTCTGGTCCTGGTCTCAGGTCCTGGTCCTGGTCCTGGTCTCAGGTCTGGTCCTGGTCCTGGTCTCAGGTCTGGTCCTGGTCCTGGTCCTGGTCTCAGGTCTGGTCCTGGTCCCAGGTCTGGTCCTGGTCTCAGGTCCTGGTCCTGGTCCTGGTCTCAGGTCTGGTCCTGGTCCTGGTCCTGGTCCTGGTCTCTGGTCCTGGTCTCTGGTCCTGGTCTCTGGTCCTGGTCTCTGGTCTCTGGTCTCTGGTCTCTGGTCCTGGTCTCTGGTCCTGGTCTCTGGTCCTGGTCCTGGTCTCAGGTCCTGGTCCTGGTCCTGGTCCTGGTCCCAGGTCTGGTCCTGGTCTCTGCTCCTGGTCTCAGGTCTGGTCCTGGTCCCAGGTCTGGTCCTGGTCCCAGGTCTGGTCCTGGTCCTGGTCCGGTTCTGGTCCAAACGTTGGTCTGATCTGGTCGTATCCATGGAAACCGCACTTTGCTCCAGCGACACGACACCCGAACGAGAGCGACTCCTGCAGGAGGCCTCCTGTAACACACAGAAGTACTGTAGTACTACTGCAGTACTGCAGTACTACTACTACTACTACTACTACTACTACTACTACTACTACTACTACTACTACTGTAACACACAGAACTACTGTAGTACTACTGCAGTACTGCAGTACTACTACTACTACTACTACTACTACTACTACTACTACTACTACTACTACTACTCCTGTAACACACAGGAAATTGCTGCAGTACTACTGCAGCACTGCAGTACCACTACTACTACTACTACTACTACTACTACTACTACTGCTACTACTACTACTACTACTGCTGCTGCTGTAACACAGAACCACTGTAGTCACTGCTGCGGCAGTGCTGCGGTACTACTACTGCCACTACTGCTACTACTACCCCTGTAACAGAAGCACGGAGTGCTGTGGTGCTGCTGCGGTGCTGCGGTGGTGCTGCTGCTACTACTACTACTGCTGCTAATACTGCTACTGCTACTACTGTAACACACGGAGTGCTGTGGTGCTGCTGCGGTGCTGCGGTGGTGCTGCTGCTACTACTGCTACCACTGCTACTGCTGCACTACTGCTGTAACGCACGGAGTGCTGTGGTGCTGCTGCGGTGCTGCGGTGCTGCACTACTGCTGCACTGCTATCGCCACTACGCACCAGGTGCTGTAACACTGCGGTGCTGCGGTGCTGCTGCACTGCTGCTGCTGCTACCACTGCTGCTGCTGCTACTGCTGCTGCTGCTGCTACTACTACTACTGTAACACACAGAAGTACTGTAGTACTACTGCAGTACTGCAGTACTACTACTACTACTACTACTACTACTCCTGTAACACACAGAAGTACTGTAGTACTACTGCAGTACTGCAGTACTACTACTACTACTACTACTACTACTACTACTACTACTACTACTACTACTACTACTCCTGTAACACACAGAAGTACTGTAGTACTACTGCAGTACTGCAGTACTACTACTACTACTACTACTACTACTCCTGTAACACACAGAAGTACTGCAGTACTGCAGTACTACTACTACTACTACTACTACTACTACTACTACTACTACTACTACTACTACTACTCCTGTAACACACAGAACTCTTGATGCTCTTTGCTCTCCTGATGCTCTTTGGTTTCTTGATGCTCTTTGGTTTCTTGATGCTCTTTGGTCTCTTGATGCTCTTTGGTCTCTTGATGCTCTTTGCTCTCTTGATGCTCTTTGGTTTCTTGATGCTCTTTGGTTTCCTGATGCTCTTTGGTTTCTTGATGCTCTTTGGTTTCCTGATGCTCTTTGGTTTCTTGATGCTCTTTGGTCTCCTGATGTTCTCACGCTCTTTGGTCTCACCTTCAGAGAGCGGAGTTCCTGTGCCCCGAACATGAGGAGAGGATGAAGTTGTTCTGCATCACAGACCAGCAGCTGATCTGTGTGATCTGCAGAGATTCCCACAAACATGAGAGGCACAGCTTCAAACCTGTGAGTGAAGCTGCAGTGTTGGTGAAGACCCAGCTGGAGAGTCTGGCCAAAAACATCTCTGAAGACACCAAAGCTCTTGAAACACTGGCCAAGAGTCAACAAGGAGAGATCCGCACGACAAAGCAGCGCTCCAAAGAGCTTCAGGCCCTCATCAGCTCTGGCTTTGAGAACATGTACACGTTCCTACAGAAGAAAGAGAAGGAGCTCAAGGAGAAGGTGACGCACGAGGAGGCGGAAGCTCTGCAGAAGATGACCAAGAGTGTGGCTGAAGTTAAAGCCGCTAAAGCTGAGAACCAAAAGCTCCAGGAAACAGTGACAGCAGCGATAAACATCACAGATCCTGAAGGTTTTCTGAAGATGTGGTCTGGACAGAGTGAAGCCAAAGCAGCTCAAGGGTCCTTCTGGCCTAAACGGGGAAACTTCCGTGTGGAGAAGATTGAGCTGTCCCTGGGCCCGCATTTGAGAGCCACCTGCAGATGTTTGTGTGGAAGGAGATGGTTCAGGTGCTGAAGCTTCAAGAAGAACGTCTGTCTCTAAAATCTGACCAAACCAGCCTGTCTGTGTCCCAGGACCAGAGCGCGGCCGTATTCTGTCAGACGTAAGTATACATATAACCGCTCAGTGTATGGTTATAGCAGCCAAACTCCTCTGCCCACCTCCACCCAGAGCACCAACACCCTTGCAGGACGGCATTACTGGGAGGTTTATGTGGGAGCACAGTGCGACTGGGAGCTGGGAGTGTCTCAAACATACTTAAAATACACTTCTGGATCCTATCAGATCTGCTCCTCAGAATGCAACACGTCTCTAAATGTTCAGGAAAACCCTCGGAAAGTGGGACTTTACCTGAACTGCCCCAGAGAAGAGCTCTCCTTCTACAACGCTGACACCATGACGCACATGCACACCGCCAGCTTAGCCTCCACCAGATTCCCGTGTCCCGCACACTTGCCGGTTTGGGAAACACGCCCCACAATCCTCTGGTGGTGTGCACATACTGAGCTCACCGTGAACCCGAGCGAGGAGGAGCAGGAGGACGAGGAGGAGGAGGAGGAGGAGGAAGAGGAGGAGGAGGAGGAGGAGGAGGAGGAGGAGAAAGAGGAGGAGAAAGAGGAGAAAGAGGAGAAAGAGGAGAAAGAGGAGGAGGAGGAGGAGAAAGAGGAGGAGGAGGAAGAGGAGAAAGAGGAGGAAGAGGAGAAAGAGGAGAAAGAGGAGAAAGAGGAGGAGGAGGAGGAGGAAGAAAAGGAGGAGGAGGAGAAGGAGAAAGAGGAGGAGGAGGAGGAGGAGGACCAGGACAGTACAGTGGACGAGTGATTTGCATTGGTCTCATTTTTCTTGCAGCAAAATGATTCCCTGACTGTGGGAGGAGGACATGGGCAGAGCTGTGTTTGAGGTTTCCTGTTTGTTTCCTGTTTGTTTCCTGTTTGTTTTAGCGTTTGTTTCTTGTTTGTTTCTTGTTTGTTTCCTGTTTATTTTGTTTGTTTCTTGTTCGCTTCCTGTTCATTTCCTGTTTGTTTCCTGTTCATTCCTGTTTGTTTCCTGTTTGTTTTCTGTTCATTTCAGTTTGTTTCTTGTTCGTTTCCTGCTCGTTTTCTTTACTTCCTGTTTTTGTGTTCATTTCTTGTTTGTTTCCTGTTTGTTTTGTGTTTTTCTTGTTTGTTTCTGTTTGTTTCCTGTTCATTTCCTGTTGTTTTCCTGTTCATTTCCTGTTGTTTTCCTGTTCATTTCCTGTTGTTTTCCTGTTCTTTTCCTGTGTGTGTCCTGTTGTTTTCCTGTTTATTTCCTGTTGTTTTCCTGTTCATTTCCTGTTTGTTTCTTGTTGTTTTCCTGTTCATTTCCTGTTTGTTTCCTGTTCATTTCCTGTTGTTTTCCTGTTAATTTCCTGTTTTTTTCCTGTTCATTTCCTGTTTATTTCCTGTTGTTTTCCTGTTCATTTCCTGTTGTTTTCCTGTTTGTTTCCTGTTGATTTCCTGTTAATTTCCTGTTTGTTTCTTTGTTGTTTTCCTGTTCTTTGCCTGTTGGTTTCTTGTTCTTTTCCTGTTCATTTCCTGTTGTTTTCCTGTTCATTTCCTGTTGTTTTCCTGTTCATTTCCTGTTTGTTTCCTGTTCATTTCCTGTTTGTTTCCTGTTCATTTCCTGTTTGTTTCCTGTTGTTTTCCTGTTTATTTCCTGTTGTTTTCCTGTTCATTTCCTGTTTGTTTCCTGTTGTTTTCCTGTTCATTTCCTGTTTGTTTCTTGTTGTTTTCCTGTTCATTTCCTGTTTGTTTCTTGTTGTTTTCCTGTTCATTTCCTGTTGTTTTCCTGTTCATTTCCTGTTGTTTTCCTGTTCATTTCCTGTTTGTTTCCTGTTCATTTCCTGTTTGTTTCCTGTTGTTTTCCTGTTCATTTCCTGTTTGTTTCCTGTTGTTTTCCTGTTTATTTCCTGTTGTTTTCCTGTTCATTTCCTGTTTGTTTCCTGTTGTTTTCCTGTTCATTTCCTGTTTGTTTCTTGTTGTTTTCCTGTTTATTTCCTGTTTGTTTCTTGTTGTTTTCCTGTTCATTTCCTGTTCATTACTGTTTGTTTGCAGTTTGTTTTCTGTTCGTTTTCCAGTTTGTTTCTTGTTCGCTTTCCTGCTCGTTTTCTCTTTATTTCCTGTTTTTGTGTTCATTTCCTGTTTGTTTCCTGTTCTTTTCCTGTTGTTTTCCTGTTCATTTCCTGTTTGTTTCCTGTTGTTTTCCTGTTCATTTCCTGTTGTTTTCCTGTTTGTTTCCTGTTGTTTTCCTGTTCATTTCCTGTTTGTTTCTTGTTGTTTTCCTGTTCATTTCCTGTTTGTTTCTTGTTGTTTTCCTGTTCATTTCCTGTTGTTTTCCTGTTGTTTTCCTGTTCATTTCCTGTTTTTTTCATGTTCATTTCCTGTTTGTTTCTGTTGTTTTCCTGTTCATTTCCTGTTTGTTTCCTGTTGTTTTCCTGTTTATTTCCTGTTGTTTTCCTGTTCATTTCTGTTTGTTTCCTGTTGTTTTCCTGTTCATTTCCTGTTTGTTTCTTGTTGTTTTCCTGTTCATTTCCTGTTCATTTCCTGTTTGTTTCCTGTTCATTCCTGTTTGTTTCCTGTTTGTTTTCTGTTCGTTTCCAGTTTGTTTCTTGTTCGTTTCCTGCTCGTTTTCTCTTTATTTCCTGTTTTTGTGTTCATTTCCTGTTTGTTTCCTGTTCATTTCCTGTTGTTTTCCTGTTCATTTCCTGTTGTTTTCCTGTTCATTTCCTGTTTGTTTCCTGTTGTTTTCCTGTTCATTTCCTGTTGTTTTCCTGTTTGTTTCCTGTTGTTTTCCTGTTCATTTCCTGTTTGTTTCTTGTTGTTTTCCTGTTCATTTCCTGTTTGTTTCTTGTTGTTTTCCTGTTCATTTCCTGTTGTTTTCCTGTTGTTTTCCTGTTCATTTCCTGTTTGTTTCTGTTCATTTCCTGTTTGTTTCTGTTCATTTCCTGTTTGTTTCCTGTTGTTTTCCTGTTTATTTCCTGTTGTTTTCCTGTTCATTTCTGTTTGTTTCTGTTGTTTTCTTCTTCATTTCCTGTTTGTTTCTTGTTGTTTTCCTGTTTATTTCCTGTTTGTTTCTTGTTGTTTTCCTGTTCATTTCCTGTTCGTTTCTTGTTGTTTTCCTGTTGTTTTCCTGTTTGTTACCTGTTGTTTTCCTGTTCATTTCCTGTTTGTTTCTTGTTGTTTTCCTGTTCATTTCCTGTTGTTTTCCTGTTGTTTTCCTGTTCATTTCCTGTTTGTTTCCTGTTCATTTCCTGTTTGTTTCCTGTTGTTTTCCTGTTCATTTCCTGTTTGTTTCCTGTTGTTTTCCTGTTTATTTCCTGTTGTTTTCCTGTTCATTTCCTGTTTGTTTCCTGTTGTTTTCCTGTTCATTTCCTGTTTGTTTCGTGTTGTTTTCCTGTTGTTTTCCTGTTTGTTTCTGTTCATTTCCTGTTCATTTCCTGTTTGTTTCCTGTTCATTTCTGTTTGTTTCCTGTTGTTTTCCTGTTGCTTTCCTGTTCATTTCCTGTTTGTTTCCTGTTCATTTCCTGTTTGTTTCCTGTTGTTTTCCTGTTGTTTTCCTGTTTATTTCCTGTTCATTTCCTGTTCATTTCCTGTTGTTTTCCTGTTCATTTCCTGTTTGTTTCTTGTTGTTTTCCTGTTCATTTCCTGTTTGTTTCTTGTTGTTTTCCTGTTCATTTCCTGTTTGTTTCTGTTCATTTCCTGTTCATTTCCTGTTGTTTTCCTGTTGTTTTCCTGTTCATTTCCTGTTGTTTTCCTGTTCATTTCCTGTTTGTTTCCTGTTGTTTTCCTGTTCATTTCCTGTTGTTTTCCTGTTTGTTTCCTGTTGTTTTCCTGTTCATTTCCTGTTTGTTTCTTGTTGTTTTCCTGTTCATTTCCTGTTTGTTTCTTTGTTGTTTTCCTGTTCATTTCCTGTTGTTTTCCTGTTGTTTTCCTGTTCATTTCCTGTTTGTTTCCTGTTCATTTCCTGTTTGTTTCCTGTTCATTTCCTGTTTGTTTCCTGTTGTTTTCCTGTTTATTTCCTGTTGTTTTCCTGTTCATTTCCTGTTTGTTTCCTGTTGTTTTCCTCTTCATTTCCTGTTTGTTTCTTGTTGTTTTCCTGTTTATTTCCTGTTTGTTTCTTGTTGTTTTCCTGTTCATTTCCTGTTCGCTTTCTTGTTGTTTTCCTGTTGTTTTCCCGCTTGTTACCTGTTGTTTTCCTGTTCATTTCCTGTTTGTTTCTTGTTGTTTTCCTGTTCATTTCCTGTTTGTTTCTTGTTGTTTTCCTGTTCATTTCCTGTTGTTTTCCTGTTGTTTTCCTGTTCATTTCCTGTTTGTTTCCTGTTCATTTCCTGTTTGTTTCCTGTTGTTTTCCTGTTCATTTCTGTTTGTTTCTGTTGTTTTCCTGTTTATTTACAGTTGTTTTCCTGTTCATTTCCTGTTTGTTTCCTGTTCATTTCCTGTTTGTTTCTTGTTGTTTTCCTTTTTATTTCCTGTTTGTTTCCTGTTCATTTCCTGTTCATTTCCTGTTTGTTTCCTGTTCATTTCCTGTTTGTTTCCTGTTGTTTTCCTGTTGCTTTCCTGTTCATTTCCTGTTTGTTTCCTGTTCATTTCCTGTTTTTTTCCTGTTGTTTTAATGTTTATTTCCTGTTAAATTCATGTTGTTTTACTGTTCATTTCCTGTTTGTTTCTTGTTGTTTTCCTGTTCCTTTCCTGTTTGTTTCATGTTGTTTTCCTGTTCATTTCCTGTTTCTTTCCTGTTCATTTCCTGTTTGTTTCCTGTTGATTTCCTGTTTGTTTCCTGTTGTTTTCCTGTTTATTTCCTGTTGTTTTCCTGTTCATTTCCTGTTTGTTTCCTGTTGTTTTCCTGTTCATTTCCTGTTTGTTTCTTGTTGTTTTCCTGTTCATTTCCTGTTTGTTTCTTGTTGTTTTCCTGTTCATTTCCTGTTGTTTTCCTGTTCATTTCCTGTTTGTTTCCTGTTCATTTCCTGTTTGTTTCTTTGTTGTTTTCCTGTTTATTTCCTGTTTGTTTCTGTTCATTTCCTGTTCATTTCCTGTGTGAATACATAAATAAAATACGCTTTGACACAAACTGGTTTGATTAAAATGATTGATTCCAAAATCAGGTTTTGAGTCTCAGTTTAATGAAGATTTAACAAACAAACAGTCGTCCAGATTAAAGCAAAACCATGAAAACAAAGAACACGGAGGGCATCTGACACAGGGGAGGGCATCTGACACAGGGGAGGGCATCTGATACAGGGAGGGCATCTGACACAGGGGAGGGCATCTGACACAGGGGAGGGCATCTGATACAGGGAGGGCATCTGACACAGGGGGAGGGCATCTGACTCTTCAGGGTTTGATTTGTTTAAAGTGCGATTCTGAATAAACTTTATTTCATTTCACATTTTCATTGGTGCAAGTCCAGACCCTGGTCCTGGTCTCTGGTCTCTGGTCTCTGGTCCTGGTCCTGGTCTCTGGTCCTGGTCTCTGGTCCTGGTCTCTGGTCCTGGTCCTGGTCTCAGGTCCTGGTCCTGGTCCTGGTCCTGGTCCCAGGTCTGGTCCTGGTCTCAGGTCCTGGTCCTGGTCCTGGTCTCAGGTCTGGTCCTGGTCTCAGGTCTGGTCCTGGTCCTGGTCCTGGTCTCTGGTCCTGGTCTCTGGTCCTGGTCCTGGTCCTGGTCCTGGTCCTGGTCCTGGTCCTGGTCCTGGTCTCAGGTCTGGTCCTGGTCTCAGGTCCTGGTCCTGGTCCTGGTCTCAGGTCTGGTCCTGGTCCTGGTCTCAGGTCTGGTCCTGGTCCTGGTCCTGGTCTCAGGTCTGGTCCTGGTCCCAGGTCTGGTCCTGGTCTCAGGTCCTGGTCCTGGTCCTGGTCTCAGGTCTGGTCCTGGTCCTGGTCCTGGTCCTGGTCTCTGGTCCTGGTCTCTGGTCCTGGTCTCTGGTCCTGGTCTCTGGTCTCTGGTCTCTGGTCTCTGGTCCTGGTCTCTGGTCCTGGTCTCTGGTCCTGGTCCTGGTCTCAGGTCCTGGTCCTGGTCCTGGTCCTGGTCCCAGGTCTGGTCCTGGTCTCTGCTCCTGGTCTCAGGTCTGGTCCTGGTCCCAGGTCTGGTCCTGGTCCCAGGTCTGGTCCTGGTCCTGGTCCGGTTCTGGTCCAAACGTTGGTCTGATCTGGTCGTATCCATGGAAACCGCACTTTGCTCCAGCGACACGACACCCGAACGAGAGCGACTCCTGCAGGAGGCCTCCTGTAACACACAGAAGTACTGTAGTACTACTGCAGTACTGCAGTACTACTACTACTACTACTACTACTACTACTACTACTACTACTACTACTACTACTACTGTAACACACAGAACTACTGTAGTACTACTGCAGTACTGCAGTACTACTACTACTACTACTACTACTACTACTACTACTACTACTACTACTACTACTCCTGTAACACACAGAAGTACTGTAGTACTACTGCAGTACTGCAGTACTACTACTACTACTACTACTACTACTACTACTACTACTACTACTACTACTACTACTACTACTACTACTGTAACACACAGAACTACTGTAGTACTACTGCAGTACTGCAGTACTACTACTACTACTACTACTACTACTACTACTCCTGTAACACACAGAAGTACTGTAGTACTACTGCAGTACTGCAGTAGTACTACTACTACTACTACTACTACTACTACTACTACTACTACTGTAACACAGAAGCTACTTCGTAGCACCATCAGCAGCACCGCAGCAGTACCACCACTACTACTACCACTACTACTACCACTACTACTACCACTGTAACACAGAAGCACTGTAGTACCACTGCAGCACCGCAGCACCACTACTACCACTACTACTACTACTCCTGTAACACACAGAAGCACTGTAGCACCACTGCAGCACCGCAGCACTACTACTACTACTACTACTACTACCACTACTACTACTACTACTACTACTACTACCCTGTAACACAGAAGCACTGTAGTACCACTGCAGCACTGCAGCACTACTACTACTACTACTACTACTCCTGTAACACACAGAAGTACTGTAGTACTACTGCAGTACTGCAGTACTACTACTACTACTACTACTACTACTACTACTACTACTACTACTACTACTACTAGTAACACACAGAAGTACTGTAGTACTACTGCAGTACTGCAGTACTACTACTACTACTACTACTACTACTCCTGTAACACACAGAAGTACTGCAGTACTGCAGTACTACTACTACTACTACTACTACTACTACTACTACTACTACTACTACTACTACTACTCCTGTAACACACAGAACTCTTGATGCTCTTTGCTCTCCTGATGCTCTTTGGTTTCTTGATGCTCTTTGGTTTCTTGATGCTCTTTGGTCTCTTGATGCTCTTTGGTCTCTTGATGCTCTTTGCTCTCTTGATGCTCTTTGGTTTCTTGATGCTCTTTGGTTTCCTGATGCTCTTTGGTTTCTTGATGCTCTTTGGTTTCCTGATGCTCTTTGGTTTCTTGATGCTCTTTGGTCTCCTGATGTTCTCACGCTCTTTGGTCTCACCTTCAGAGAGCGGAGTTCCTGTGCCCCGAACATGAGGAGAGGATGAAGTTGTTCTGCATCACAGACCAGCAGCTGATCTGTGTGATCTGCAGAGATTCCCACAAACATGAGAGGCACAGCTTCAAACCTGTGAGTGAAGCTGCAGTGTTGGTGAAGACCCAGCTGGAGAGTCTGGCCAAAAACATCTCTGAAGACACCAAAGCTCTTGAAACACTGGCCAAGAGTCAACAAGGAGAGATCCGCACGACAAAGCAGCGCTCCAAAGAGCTTCAGGCCCTCATCAGCTCTGGCTTTGAGAACATGTACACGTTCCTACAGAAGAAAGAGAAGGAGCTCAAGGAGAAGGTGACGCACGAGGAGGCGGAAGCTCTGCAGAAGATGACCAAGAGTGTGGCTGAAGTTAAAGCCGCTAAAGCTGAGAACCAAAAGCTCCAGGAAACAGTGACAGCAGCGATAAACATCACAGATCCTGAAGGTTTTCTGAAGATGTGGTCTGGACAGAGTGAAGCCAAAGCAGCTCAATGTTCATTCTGGACTAAAAGGGGAATCTTCCGTGTGGAGAAGATTGAGCTGTCCCTGGGCCCGCATTTGAGCCACCTGCAGATGTTTGTGTGGAAGGAGATGGTTCAGGTGCTGGAAGCTTCAAGAAGAACGCCTGTCTCTAAAATCTGACCAAACCAGCCTGTCTGTGTCCCAGGACCAGAGCGGCCGTATTCTGTCAGACGAAGTATACATATAACCGCTCAGTGTATGGTTATAGCAGCCAAACTCCTCTGCCCACCTCCACCCAGAGCACCAACACCCTTGCAGGACGGCATTACTGGGAGGTTTATGTGGGAGCACAGTGCGACTGGGAGCTGGGAGTGTCTCAAACATACTTAAAATACACTTCTGGATCCTATCAGATCTGCTCCTCAGAATGCAACACGCCTCTAAATGTTCAGGAAAACCCTCGAAAGTGGGACTTTACCTGAACTGCCCCAGAGAAGAGCTCTCCTTCTACAACGCTGACACCATGACGCACATGCACACCGCCAGCTTAGCCTCCACCAGATTCCCCGTGTCCGCACACTTCGGTTTGGGAAACACGCCCCACAATCCTCTGGTGGTGTGCACATACTGAGCTCACCGTGAACCCGAGCGAGGAGGAGCAGGAGGACGAGGAGGAGGAGGAGGAGAAAGAGGAGGAGGAGGAGAAAGAGGACGAGGAGGAGAAAGAGGACGAGGAGGAGAAAGAGGAGGAGGAGAAAGAGGAGAAGGAGAAAGAGGAGGAGGAGGAGAAAGAGGAGGAGGAGGAGAAAGAGGAGGAGGAGGAGAAAGAGGAGGAGGAGGAGAAAGAGGAGGAGGACGAGGAGGATGAGGAGGAGAAGGAGGAATAGGAGGAGGAGGACGAGGAGGACCAGGACAGTACAGTGGACGAGTGATTTGCATTGGTCTCATTTTCTTGCAGCAAAATGATTCCCTGACTGTGGGAGGAGGACATGGGCAGAGCTGTGTTTGAGGGTTTCCTGTTTGTTTCTGTTTGTTTCTGTTTGTTTAGCTTTTGTTTCTTGTTTGTTTCTTGTTTGTTTCCTGTTTATTTTGTTTGTTTCTTGTTCGTTTCCTGTTCATTTCCTGTTTGTTTCTGTTCATTCCTGTTTGTTTCCTGTTTGTTTTCTGTTCATTTCCAGTTTGTTTCTTGTTCGTTTCTGCTCGCTTTCTTTACTTCCTGTTTTTGTGTTCATTTCTTGTTTGTTTCCTGTTTGTTTTGTGTTTTTCTTTGTTTGTTTCCTGTTTGTTTCCTGTTCATTTCCTGTTGTTTTCCTGTTCATTTCCTGTTGTTTTCCTGTTCATTTCCTGTTGTTTTCCTGTTCATTTCCTGTTTGTTTCCTGTTGTTTTCCTGTTTATTTCCTGTTGTTTTCCTGTTCATTTCCTGTTTGTTTCTTGTTGTTTTCCTGTTCATTTCCTGTTTGTTTCCTGTTCATTTCCTGTTGTTTTCCTGTTCATTTCCTGTTGTTTTCCTGTTCATTTCCTGTTTGTTTCTGTTGTTTTCCTGTTCATTTCCTGTTGTTTTCCTGTTTGTTTCTGTTGTTTTCCTGTTCATTTCCTGTTTGTTTCTTGTTGTTTTCCTGTTCATTTCTGTTTGTTTCTTGTTGTTTTCCTGTTCATTTCTGTTGTTTTCCTGTTCATTTCCTGCTGTTCTCCTGTTCATTTCCTGTTTTTTTCCTGTTCATTTCCTGTTTTTTTCCTGTTCATTTCCTGTTTGTTTCCTGTTGTTTTCCTGTTTATTTCCTGTTGTTTTCCTGTTCATTTCCTGTTTGTTTCCTGTTGTTTTCCTGTTCATTTCTGTTTGTTTCTTGTTGTTTTCCTGTTCATTTCCTGTTTGTTTCTTGTTGTTTTCCTGTTCATTTCCTGTTGTTTTCCTGTTCATTTCCTGTTGTTTTCCTGTTCATTTCCTGTTTGTTTCTGTTCATTTCCTGTTTGTTTCTGTTGTTTTCCTGTTCATTTCCTGTTTGTTTCCTGTTGTTTTCCTGTTTATTTCCTGTTGTTTTCCTGTTCATTTCCTGTTTGTTTCCTGTTGTTTTCCTGTTCATTTCCTGTTTGTTTCTTTGTTGTTTTCCTGTTTATTTCCTGTTTGTTTCTTTGTTGTTTTCCTGTTCATTTCCTGTTCATTCCTGTTTGTTTCCTGTTTGTTTTCTGTTCGCTTCCAGTTTGTTTCTTGTTCGCTTTCCTGCTCGTTTTCTTTATTTCCTGTTTTTGTGTTCATTTCCTGTTTGTTTCCTGTTCATTTCCTGTTGTCTTCCTGTTTTTTTCCTGTTTTTTTCCTGTTTTTTTCCTGTTGATTTCCTGTTGTTTTCCTGTTTGTTTCCTGTTGTTTTCCTGTTCATTTCCTGTTTGTTTCTTTGTTGTTTTCCTGTTCATTTCCTGTTTGTTTCTTTGTTGTTTTCCTGTTCATTTCCTGTTGTTTTCCTGTTGTTTTCCTGTTCATTTCCTGTTTGTTTCCTGTTCATTTCTGTTTGTTTCTGTTGTTTTCCTGTTCATTTCCTGTTTGTTTCCTGTTGTTTTCCTGTTTATTTCCTGTTGTTTTCCTGTTCATTTCCTGTTTGTTTCTGTTGTTTTCCTGTTCATTTCCTGTTTGTTTCTTGTTGTTTTCCTGTTCATTTCTGTTCATTTCCTGTTTGTTTCCTGTTCATTCCTGTTTGTTTCCTGTTTGTTTTCTGTTCGCTTCCAGTTTGTTTCTTGTTCTGCTTCCTGCCTGCTTTCTCTTTATTTCCTGTTTTTGTGTTCTTTTCCTGTTTGTTTCCTGTTCATTTCCTGTTGTTTTCCTGTTCATTTCCTGTTGTTTTCCTGTTCATTTCCTGTTTGTTTCCTGTTGTTTTCCTGTTCATTTCCTGTTGTTTTCCTGTTTGTTTCCTGTTGTTTTCCTGTTCATTTCCTGTTTGTTTCTTTGTTGTTTTCCTGTTCATTTCCTGTTTGTTTCTTGTTGTTTTCCTGTTCATTTCTGTTGTTTTCCTGTTGTTTTCCTGTTCATTTCTGTTTGTTTCCTGTTCATTTCTGTTTGTTTCCTGTTCATTTCCTGTTTGTTTCTGTTGTTTTCCTGTTTATTTCTGTTGTTTTCCTGTTCATTTCCTGTTTGTTTCCTGTTGTTTTCTTCTTCATTTCCTGTTTGTTTCTTTGTTGTTTTCCTGTTTATTTCCTGTTTGTTTCTTTGTTGTTTTCCTGTTCATTTCTGTTCGTTTCTTTGTTGTTTTCCTGTTGTTTTCCTGTTTGTTACCTGTTGTTTTCCTGTTCATTTCCTGTTTGTTTCTTGTTGTTTTCCTGTTCATTTCCTGTTGTTTTCCTGTTGTTTTCCTGTTCATTTCCTGTTTGTTTCCTGTTCATTTCTGTTTGTTTCTGTTGTTTTCCTGTTCATTTCCTGTTTGTTTCCTGTTGTTTTCCTGTTTATTTCCTGTTGTTTTCCTGTTCATTTCCTGTTTGTTTCCTGTTGTTTTCCTGTTCATTTCCTGTTTGTTTCTTGTTGTTTTCCTGTTTATTTCTGTTTGTTTCCTGTTCATTTCCTGTTCATTTCCTGTTTGTTTCCTGTTCATTTCCTGTTTGTTTCTGTTGTTTTCCTGTTGCTTTCCTGTTCATTTCCTGTTTGTTTCCTGTTCATTTCCTGTTTGTTTCCTGTTGTTTTCGTGTTGTTTTCGTGTTTATTTCCTGTTCATTTCCTGTTCATTTCCTGTTGTTTTCCTGTTCATTTCTGTTTGTTTCTTTGTTGTTTTCCTGTTCATTTCCTGTTTGTTTCTTGTTGTTTTCCTGTTCATTTCCTGTTTGTTTCCTGTTCATTTCCTGTTCATTTCCTGTTGTTTTCCTGTTGTTATCATGTTAAATTCCTGTTGTTTTCCTGTTCATTTCCTGTTTGTTTCTGTTGTTTTCCTGTTCATTTCCTGTTGTTTTCCTGTTTGTTTCCTGTTTTTTTCCTGTTGATTTCCCGTTTGTTTCTTGTTGTTTTCCTGTTCATTTCCTGTTTGTTTCTTGTTGTTTTCCTGTTCATTTCCTGTTGTTTTCCTGTTGTTTTCCTGTTCATTTCCTGTTTGTTTCCTGTTCATTTCCTGTTTGTTTCCTGTTCATTTCCTGTTTGTTTCCTGTTGTTTTCCTGTTTATTTCCTGTTGTTTTCCTGTTCATTTCTGTTTGTTTCTGTTGTTTTCCTCTTCATTTCCTGTTTGTTTCTTGTTGTTTTCCTGTTTATTTCCTGTTTGTTTCTTTGTTGTTTTCCTGTTCATTTCCTGTTCGCTTTCTTGTTGTTTTCCTGTTGTTTTCCCGCTTGTTACCTGTTGTTTTCCTGTTCATTTCTGTTTGTTTCTTGTTGTTTTCCTGTTCATTTCCTGTTTGTTTCTTGTTGTTTTCCTGTTCATTTCCTGTTGTTTTCCTGTTGTTTTCCTGTTCATTTCTGTTTGTTTCTGTTCATTTCCTGTTTGTTTCCTGTTGTTTTCCTGTTCATTTCCTGTTTGTTTCTGTTGTTTTCCTGTTTATTTCCTGTTGTTTTCCTGTTCATTTCCTGTTTGTTTCTGTTCATTTCCTGTTTGTTTCTTTGTTGTTTTCCTATTTATTTCCTGTTTGTTTCCTGTTCATTTCCTGTTCATTTCCTGTTTGTTTCTGTTCATTTCTGTTTGTTTCCTGTTGTTTTCCTGTTGCTTTCCTGTTCATTTCCTGTTTGTTTCCTGTTCATTTCCTGTTTGTTTCCTGTTGTTTTCCTGTTTATTTCCTGTTCATTTCTGTTGTTTTCCTGTTCATTTCCTGTTTGTTTCTTTGTTGTTTTCCTGTTCATTTCCTGTTTGTTTCTTTGTTGTTTTCCTGTTCATTTCCTGTTTGTTTCTGTTCATTTCCTGTTTGTTTCCTGTTGTTTTCCCTGTTTGTTTCCTGTTGTTTTCCTGTTTATTTCCTGTTGTTTTCCTGTTCATTTCCTGTTTGTTTCCTGTTGTTTTCCTGTTCATTTCCTGTTTGTTTCTTGTTGTTTTCCTGTTCATTTCTGTTTGTTTCTTGTTGTTTTCCTGTTCATTTCCTGTTGTTTTCCTGTTCATTTCCTGTTTGTTTCCTGTTCATTTCCTGTTTGTTTCTTGTTGTTTTCCTGTTTATTTCCTGTTTGTTTCCTGTTCATTTCCTGTTCATTTCCTGTGTGAATACATAAATAAAATACGTTTGACACAAACTGGTTTGATTAAAATGATTGATTCCAAAATCAGGTTTTGAGTCTCAGTTTAATGAAGATTTAACAAACAAACAGTCGTCCAGATTAAAGCAAAACCATGAAAACAAAGAACACGGGAGGGCATCTGACACAGGGGAGGGCATCTGACACAGGGGGAGGGCATCTGATACAGGGGAGGGCATCTGACACAGGGGGAGGGCATCTGACACAGGGGGAGGGCATCTGATACAGGGGAGGGCATCTGACACAGGGGGAGGGCATCTGACTCTTCAGGGTTTGATTTGTTTAAAGTGCGATTCTGAATAAACTTTATTTCATTTCACATTTTCATTGGTGCAAGTCCAGACCCTGGTCCTGGTCTCTGGTCTCTGGTCTCTGGTCCTGGTCCTGGTCTCTGGTCCTGGTCTCTGGTCCTGGTCTCTGGTCCTGGTCCTGGTCTCAGGTCCTGGTCCTGGTCCTGGTCCTGGTCCCAGGTCTGGTCCTGGTCTCAGGTCCTGGTCCTGGTCCTGGTCTCAGGTCTGGTCCTGGTCTCAGGTCTGGTCCTGGTCCTGGTCCTGGTCTCTGGTCCTGGTCTCTGGTCCTGGTCCTGGTCCTGGTCCTGGTCCTGGTCCTGGTCCTGGTCCTGGTCTCAGGTCTGGTCCTGGTCTCAGGTCCTGGTCCTGGTCCTGGTCTCAGGTCTGGTCCTGGTCCTGGTCTCAGGTCTGGTCCTGGTCCTGGTCCTGGTCTCAGGTCTGGTCCTGGTCCCAGGTCTGGTCCTGGTCTCAGGTCCTGGTCCTGGTCCTGGTCTCAGGTCTGGTCCTGGTCCTGGTCCTGGTCCTGGTCTCTGGTCCTGGTCTCTGGTCCTGGTCTCTGGTCCTGGTCTCTGGTCTCTGGTCTCTGGTCTCTGGTCCTGGTCTCTGGTCCTGGTCTCTGGTCCTGGTCCTGGTCTCAGGTCCTGGTCCTGGTCCTGGTCCTGGTCCCAGGTCTGGTCCTGGTCTCTGCTCCTGGTCTCAGGTCTGGTCCTGGTCCCAGGTCTGGTCCTGGTCCTGGTCCGGTTCTGGTCCAAACGTTGGTCTGATCTGGTCGTATCCATGGAAACCGCACTTTGCTCCAGCGACACGACACCCGAACGAGAGCGACTCCTGCAGGAGGCCTCCTGTAACACACAGAAGTACTGTAGTACTACTGCAGTACTGCAGTACTACTACTACTACTACTACTACTACTACTACTACTACTACTACTACTACTACTACTGTAACACACAGAACTACTGTAGTACTACTGCAGTACTGCAGTACTACTACTACTACTACTACTACTACTACTACTACTAATTACTACTACTACTACCCTGTAACACACAGAAGCACTGTAGTACTACTGCAGTACCGCAGTACTACTACTACCACTACTACTACTACTACTACTACTACTACCACTACTACTACCACTACTACTACTACTACTGTAACATCACAGAACCACTGTAGCACTACTGCAGCACCGCAGCACCACTACTACTACTACTACTACTACTACTACTCCTGTAACACACAGAAGCACTGTAGCACCACTGCAGCACCGCAGCAGTACCACTACCACTACTACCACTACTACTACTTACTACTACTACTACCACCGTAACACACAGAAGCACTGTAGCACTACCGCAGCACCGCAGCACCACCACTACTACTACTACCACTACTACTACTCCTGTAACACACAGAAGCACTGTAGCATTACTGGCAGCACCGCAGCACTACTCACTACCACTACTACTACTACTACTACTACTACTACCACTACTACTACTACTACTGTAACACACAGAAGCACCGTAGCACTACTGCAGCACCGCAGTACCACTACCACCACCACTACTACTACTACTACTCCTGTAACACACAGAAGTACTGTAGTACTATCAGCAGCACTGGCAGTACCACTACTACCACTACTACTACCACTACTACTACTACTACTACTACCACCACTGTAACACAGAACCACTGATAGTACTACTGCAGTACCGCAGCACTACTACTACCACTACTACTACTACTACTACTACTACTACTACTACTACTACCCTGTAACACACAGAAGCACTGTAGTACCACTGCAGCACTGCAGCACTACTACTACTACTACTACTACTACTACTACCACTACTACTACTACCACTACTACCACTACTACTACTGTAACACACAGAACTACTGGTAGCACCACCGCAGCACCGCAGTACCACTACCACTACTGCACTACCACTACCACTAATTCCGTAACACACAGAGCACTTGTAGCACCACTGCAGTACCGCAGCATAGTACCACTACTACCACTACCACTACTACCACTACTACCACTACTACTACCACTGTAACACAGAAGCACTGTAGTACATCATCGCAGTACCGCAGCAGCACCACCACCACCAATACTACCACCACTACTACCACTACCACTGTAACACACAGAAGCACTGTAGTACCACCGCAGCACCGCAGCACCACCACTACTACCACTACCACCACCCTGTAACACACAGAAGCATCGGTAGCACCACTGCAGCACCGCAGCACCACTACCACTACTACTACCACCACCACTACCACTACTACTACTACTACTACTACTCCCTGTAACACAGAAGCACTGTAGTACCACTGCAGCACCGCAGCACTACTACTACTACTACTACTACTACTCCTGTAACACACAGAAGTACTGCAGTACTGCAGTACTACTACTACTACTACTACTACTACTACTACTACTACTACTACTACTACTACTACTACTCCTGTAACACACAGAACTACTGTAGTACTGCAGAAGTACTGCAGTACTACTACTACTACTACTACTACTACTACTACTCCTGTAACACACAGAACTACTGTAGTACTACTGCAGTACTGCAGTACTACTACTACTACTACTACTACTACTACTACTACTACTACTACTACTACTCCTGTAACACACAGAACTACTGTAGTACTACAGAAGTACTGCAGTATTACTACTACTACTACTACTACTACTACTCCTGTAACACACAGAACTACTGTAGTACTACAGAAGTACTGCAGTACTACTACTACTACTACTACTACTACTCCTGTAACACACAAAACTACTGTAGTACTACTGCAGCACCGGGCAGCACTACTTACTACCACTACTACCACTACTACTACTCACTACTACTACTACCACTACTACTGTAACACACAGAACCACTGTAGCACTTACTGCAGTACTGCAGTACTACTACTACTACTACTACTACTACTACTACTACTACTACTACTACTACTACTACTGTAACACACAGAAGTACTGTAGTAATTACTGCCGCACTGCAGTACTACTACTACTACTACTACTACTACTACTACTACTACTACTACTACTACTACTACTACTGTAACACACAGAACTACTGTAGTACTACTGCAGTACTGCAGTACTACTACTACTACTACTACTACTACTACTACTACTACTACTACTACTACTACTACTACTGTAACACACAGAACTACTGTAGTACTACTGCAGTACTGCAGTACTACTACTACTACTACTACTACTACCACTACTACTACTACTACTACTACTACTACTGTAACACACAGAACTACTGTAGTATCACTGCAGTACTGCAGTACTCACTACTACTACTACTACTACTACTACTACTACTACTACTACTACTACTCCTGTAACACAGAAGCACTGTAGTACTACTGCAGCACCGCAGTACCACTACTACTACTACTACTACCACTACTACTACTACTACTACTACTACTACTACTACTGTAACACACAGAACCACTCAGTACCACCGCAGTACCGCAGCACTACTACTACTACTACTACTACTACTACTACTCCCTGTAACACACAGAAGCACTGTAGCACTACTGCAGCACCGCAGCAGTACTCACTACCACTACCACTACCACTACTACCACTACCATCACCACTGTAACAGAATTGCAGCACTGTAGTACCACTGGCAGTACCGCAGCAGTACCACCACCACTACCACTACCACTACTACTACCACTACTACTGTAACACAGAAGCACTGTAGTACCGCAGCACCGCAGCACTACCACTACTACTACTCACTACTACCCTGTAACACACAGAAGCACTGTAGCACCACTGCAGCACCGCAGCACTACTACTACTACCACTACTACTACTACTACTACTACTACCACTCACTACTACTACTCCCGTAACACACAGAAGCACTGTAGCACCATCGCAGTACCGGCAGCACTACTTCACTACTACTACTACTACTACCCCTGTAACATCACAGAAGTACCGCAGCACTGCAGCACTACTACTACCACTACTACTACTACTACTACTACTACTACTACTACCACTACTACTACTCCTGTAACACACAGAACCACTGTAGCACTGGCAGAAGCACCGCAGTACTCACTACCACTACTACTACTACTACTACTACCCCTGTAACACACAGAACTACTGTAGTACTACTGCAGCACTGGCAGTACTACTACTACTACTACTACTACTACTACTACTACCACTACTACTACTACTACTCCTGTAACACACAGAACTACTGTAGTACTACAGAAGTACTGCAGTATTACTACTACTACTACTACTACTACTACTCCTGTAACACACAGAACTACTGTAGTACTCACAGAAGCACCGCAGCACTAGTACTACTACTACTACTACTACTACTACCCTGTAACACAAAAACTACTGTAGTACTACTGCAGTACCGCAGCACTACTACTACCACTACTACTACCACTACTACTACTACTACTACTCCTGTAACACACAGAACCACTGTAGTACTACTGCAGCACTGCAGCACTACTCACTACTACTACTACTACTACTACTACTACTACTACCACTACTACTCCTGTAACACACAGAACTACTGTAGTACTACTGCAGCACCGCAGCAATACCACTAATTACTACTACTACTACTACTACTACTACCCTGTAACACACAGAACTACTGTAGCACTTCATAGAAGTACTCGCAGTACTACTACTACTACTACTTTACTACTCCTGTAACACAGAACTACTGTAGTACTCACTGCAGTACCGCAGCACTACTACTACTACTACTACTACCACTACTACTACTACTACTCCTGTAACACAGAACTACTGTAGCATCACAGAAGCACTGCAGCACTACAGTACTACTACTACTACTACTACTACTACTACTCCTGTAACACACAGAACTACTGTAGTACTACTGCAGTACTGCAGTACTACTACTACTACTACAGTACTGCAGTACTACTACTACTACTACTACTACTACTACTCCTGTAACACACAGAACTACTGTAGTACTACAGCAGGACGACTACTCCTACTACTACGACTACTACTACGACTACTACTCCTGTAACACACAGAACTACTGTAGTACTACTGCAGTACTGCAGTACTACTACTACTACTACTACTACTACTACTACTACTGTAACACACAGAACTACTGTAGTACTACAGAAATACTGCAGTACTACTACTACTACTACTACTACTACTACTACTACTACTCCTCCTGTAACACACAGAACTACTGTAGTACTACTGCAGTACTGCAGTACTACTACTACTACTACTACTACTACTACTACTACTACTACTCCTGTAACACACAGAACTACTGTAGTACTGCAGAAGTACTGCAGTACTACTACTACTACTACTACTACTACTACTACTACTACTACTACTACTACTCCTGTAACACACAGAACTACTGTAGTACTACTGCAGTACTACTACTACTACTACTACTACTACTACTCCTGTAACACACAGAACTACTGTAGTACTACAGAAGTACTGCAGTACTACTACTACTACTACTACTCCTGTAACACACAGAACTACTGTAGTACTGCAGAAGTACTGCAGTACTACTACTACTACTACTACTACTACTACTACTACTACTACTACTACTACTCCTGTAACACACAGAACTACTGTAGTACTGCAGAAGTACTGCAGTACTACTACTACTACTACTACTACTACTACTACTCCTGTAACACACAGAACTACTGTAGTACTACTGCAGTACTGCAGTACTACTACTACTACTACTACTACTACTACTACTACTACTACTACTACTACTCCTGTAACACACAGAACTACTGTAGTACTGCAGAAGTACTGCAGTACTACTACTACTACTACTACTACTACTACTACTACTACTACTACTCCTGTAACACACAGAACTACTGTAGTACTACTGCAGTACTGCAGTACTACTACTACTACTACTACTACTACTACTACTACTACTACTCCTGTAACACACAGAACTACTGTAGTACTACAGAAGTACTGCAGTACTACTACTACTACTACTACTACTACTCCTGTAACACACAGAACTACTGTAGTACGACTGCAGTACTGCAGTACTACTACTACTACTACTACTACTACTACTACTACTACTACTACTACTCCTGTAACACACAGAACTACTGTAGTACTACTGCAGTACTGCAGTACTACTACTACTACTACTACTACTACTACTACTACTCCTGTAAC
>JAVCWC010000029.1:135000-140000 GCA_034769755.1 Odontamblyopus lacepedii
CTGTAGTACTACAGAAGTACTGCAGTACTACTACTACTACTACTACTCCTGTAACACACAGAACTACTGTAGTACTGCAGAAGTACTGCAGTACTACTACTACTACTACTACTACTACTACTACTACTACTACTACTACTCCTGTAACACACAGAACTACTGTAGTACTGCAGAAGTACTGCAGTACTACTACTACTACTACTACTACTACTACTACTCCTGTAACACACAGAACTACTGTAGTACTACTGCAGTACTGCAGTACTACTACTACTACTACTACTACTACTACTACTACTACTCCTGTAACACACAGAACTACTGTAGTACTACAGAAGTACTGCAGTACTACTACTACTACTACTACTACTACTACTACTACTACTACTCCTGTAACACACAGAACTACTGTAGTACTACTGCAGTACTGCAGTACTACTACTACTACTACTACTACTACTACTACTACTACTACTACTCCTGTAACACACAGAACTACTGTAGTACTACAGAAGTACTGCAGTACTACTACTACTACTACTACTACTCCTGTAACACACAGAACTACTGTAGTACGACTGCAGTACTGCAGTACTACTACTACTACTACTACTACTACTACTACTACTACTACTCCTGTAACACACAGAACCACTGGGTAAACTTACTGCAGTACACTGGCAGTACTACTACTACTACTACTACTACTACTACTACTACTACTACTCCTGTAACACACAGAACTACTGTCAGTACTACAGAAGCACCGCAGTATTACTACTACTACTACTACTACTACTACCCTGTAACACACAGAACTACTGTAGTACTCACAGAAGTACCGCAGTACTACTACTACTACTAATACTACTACTACTACTCCCAACACACAACCACTGTAGCACCACTCGGCAGTACCGCACTACTCACTACCACTACTACTACCACTACTACTACAACCACTACTACTACCCTGTAACACAGAACTACTGTAGTACTACTGCAGCACTGCAGTAATTACTACTACAACTACTACTACTAATACTACTTACTACTACTACTACTTACTACTCCCGTAACACAGAACTACTGTAGTACTACTGCAGTACTGCAGCACTACCACTACTACTACTACTACTACTACTACTACCCTGTAACACACAGAACTACTGTAGTACTGGCAAGAAGCTACCGCAGTACTACTACTTACTACTACTACTGACCCTGTAACACACAGAACCACTGTAGTACTATTACTGCAGCACTGCAGCAATTACTACTACTACTACTAGTACTACTACTACTACTACTCCTGTAACACACAGAACCGGTCACTGTAGTACCACAGAAGCACCGCAGTACTTACCACTACTACTACTACTACTACTACTACTACTACTACTCCTGTAACACAGAACTACTGTAGTACTACTGGGCAGTACTGCAGTAATTACACTACTACATTACTACAGTACTGCAGTACTACACTACTACTACTACTACTACTTTACCCTGTAACACACAGAACTACTGTAGCACTACTGCAGTACTACCACTACTCACTACTACGACTACTACTACCGACTACTACTCCTGTAACACACAGAACCACTGGTAGTATTCACCACTGCAGTACCGCAGCACTTACCACTACTACCACTACCACTACTACTACTACTAATACCACCGTAACACACAGAACCACTGGGTAGTACCACAGAAACACCGCACCACTACTACTACCACTACCACTACTACCCCTCCTGTAACACACAGAACCACTGGGTAGTACTCACCGCAGCACTGCAGCAATTACTCACTACTACTACTACTACTAATTACTACCACCCTGTAAGACACAGAACTACTGTAGTACTGCAGAAGCACCGCAGTACTACTACTACCATCACTACCACTACCACACAATACTACTTACTACTACCACTACTCCCTGTAACACACAGAACTACTGTAGCAATTACCACCGCAGCACCGGCAGCACCACTACCACTACCACTACTACCACTACTACTACCACCCCTGGTAACACACAAGAACCACTGTAGTACCACAGAACCACTCAGTACCATCTGCAGCACCGCAGCACTCACTACTACCACTACTAATTACTACTACTACCACAATTACCACTACTACTACTCACTACTCCTGTAACACCAGAACTGACTGTAGTACCATCACTGCAGCACCAGCAGTACCACTACTACTACTACCACTACTCACTACTACTACTTCACCATTCTGTAACACACAGAACCATTGACTGGTAGTACTGCAGAAGCACTGCAGTACCACTACTACCACTACTAGCTACTACTACTACTACTACTACTAATTCTACTCCTGTAACAACACAGAACCACTGTAGCACTGGCAGAAGCACTGCAGCACTACTTCATCACTACCACTACTACTACCACTACTACTACTTACTACCGACTACTACTACTACTCCTGCAAACACACACAGAACTACTGTAATACTCACTGCAGTACCGCAGCACGACCACTACCACTACTACTCAATACTACTACTACCACTACCCCTGTAACACACACAGAATCTACTGTAGCACTGCAGAAGCATACTTCACAGCACTTACTACTACTACTACTACTACTACTACTACTACTACTACTACTACTTTACACTACTACTCCTGTAACACACAGAACTACTGCAGTACTACTGCAGCACCGCAGCACTTAATACTACTACTACTACTACTACTACTACTACTACTTCACTCCTGTAACACACAGAACTGGCCATCAGTAATTGCAGAAGCACCGCAGCACTACTACACTCACTACTACTACTACTACTACTACTACTCAATACTACCCTGTAACACACAGAACTACTGTAGCACTGCAGGAAGCACTGCAGCACTACTACCACATCAATCACTACCACTACTACTACTACTACTACTTACGACTACTACTACTACTCCTGTAACACACAGAACTACTGTAATACTCACTGCAGTACTGCAGCACGACCACTACTACTACTACTACCACTACTACTACGCATCAATTACTCCTGTAACACACAGAACCACTGTAGTATCACCGCAGCACTCGCAGCAATTACTACTACTACACTACCACTACTACTACTACTACTACTACTACTACTACCACTACCCTGGTAACACACAGAACCACTGTAGTATCAGAAATAGGCAGCTACCCGCAGCACTACCACTACTACTACTACTACTACTTACTTACTA
Source organism: Odontamblyopus lacepedii (assembly GCA_034769755.1). Classification (NCBI taxonomy): domain Eukaryota; kingdom Metazoa; phylum Chordata; class Actinopteri; order Gobiiformes; family Gobiidae; genus Odontamblyopus; species Odontamblyopus lacepedii. The sequence goes on from JAVCWC010000029.1 coordinate 138,264, forward strand.
TCAATAATTACTACTACCACTACTCCTGTAACACACAGAACTACTGTAGTACTTACCGCAGCACTGCGAGCATTACTACTACTACTACTACTACTACTCCCTGTAACACACAGAACTACTGTAGTACTCACAGAAGCTACTGCAGTACTACTACTACTACTACTACTACTCCTGTAAACACACAGAACTACTGGTAGCACGACCAGCAGTACTGCAGTACCACTACTACTACTACCACTACTACTACTACTACTACTACTACTCCTGTGTAACACACAGAACTACTGTAGTACCACAGAAGCACTGCAGCACTACTCACTACTACTACTACTACTACTACTACTACTCCTGTAACACACAGAACTACTGTAGTACTACTGCAGCAATTACCACTACTACTACTACTATCACTACTCCTGTAACACACAATAGAACTACTGTAGTACTGCAGAAGCACTGCAGCAATTACTCACCACTACCACTACTACTACTACTATTACTACTACTACTACTACTACCCTGTAACACACACAGACCATCAATGGTAGCACCGCAGAAGCACCGCAGCACTACTATCACTACCACTACTACCACTACTACTACCACTACTCACTTACCACTACTACCCTGTAATACACAGAACCACTGTAGCACTGCAGAAGCTAACCGCAGTACTACCACTACTACTACTACTACTACTACTACTACTACTACTACCATTACTCCTGTAACACACAGAACCACTGGTAGTACCACTGCAGTACTGCAGCACTACTACTACTACTACTACTACTACTACCCTGTAACACACAGAACCACTGTAGTACCTGCAGAAGCACTGCAATACCACTACTACTACTACTAATACTACTACTTCACTACTACTACTACTACTAATCCCTGTAATACACACAGAACTACTGTAGTACTGCAGAAGTACCGCAGCACTCACTACTACTACTACACATTACTACTACTACTTCACTACTACTACTACTACTCCTGTAACACAGAGACCACTGTATACTACTCGCAGTACTGGGCAGTACCACTACTACTACCACTTACTACTACCACTACCCTGTAACACACAGAACTACTGTAGTACCGGCAGAAGCACCGCAGCACTACTCACTACTAATTACTACTACTAATACTACTACCAATACTACCCTGTAACACTGTATGAACCACACTGTAGATACCATCGTAGCACCGTGCAGTACCACTACTACCACTTACTACTACCATTACTACCACTACTACTACCCTGTAACACACAGAACTACTGTAGTACATTACTCAGCACTACCACTACCACCACTACTACTACTACTACTACTACTACCATACTACCACCATCCCAACGACACAGAATCACTGTAGCAATTACCATCGCAGCACCGCAGCACTACTCACCACTACTACTCACTACTACTACTACTACTACTAATACTACTCCTGTAACACAGAACTACTGATAGTACTACTGCAGTACTGCAGCACTTACTACTACTACTACTACTTACTACTACCAATACTCCTGTAACACAGAACTACTGTAGTACTGCAGAAGTACTGCAGTACTACTACTACTACTACTACTCCTGTAACACACAGAACTACTGCAGTACTACTACTACTACTACTACTACTCCTGTAACACACAGAACTACTGTAGTACTACTGCAGTACTACTACTACTCCTGTAACACACAGAACTACTGTAGTACTGCA
>JAVCWC010000055.1:0-92500 GCA_034769755.1 Odontamblyopus lacepedii
GGACTGAACCAAGTCTAAACCAGGACTAAACCAGGTCTAAACCAGGACTAAACCAGGACTGAACCAAGTCTAAACCAGGACTAAACCAGGACTGAACCAGGACTGAACCAGGACTAAACCAGGACTAAACCAGGACTGAACCAAGTCTAAACCAGGTCTAAACCTGGACTAAACCTGGACTAAACCTGGACTGCACCTGGACTGAACCAGGACTGAACCTGGACTGAACCAGGACTGAACCAGGACTAAATCAGGACTACACCAGGACTAAACCTGGACTGAACCAGGACTGAACCAGGACTAAACCAGGACTAAGGTCTCCACAGCCTCAGCTCCAAATGAAGCTCATCATGGTCAAGGGGTTCAGCAAACCTGGAGTATCATAGCGACCAACGAGCCAATTAGGAGCCAGACCCCTTCACTTAGCAACGCTGTCAATCAAACCTGTTGCTAAGGCCGGTGGGAGGGGCCTTGGGGAGAGAAGGCGTCTGATTGGTCAGATCTGGGTTTTGAGCTTTTTGCCAGTTAGTGCGTTAGCTCCGCAGGTGTGAGGACAGAGGGAGGTGTCTGGGGAGGACAGAGGGAGGTGTCTGGGGAGGGGGAGGACAGAGGGAGGTGTCTGGGGAGGACAGAGGGAGGTGTCTGGGGAGGACAGAGGGAGGTGTCTGGGGAGGGGGAGGACAGAGGGAGGTGTCTGGGGAGGACAGAGGGAGGTGTCTGGGGAGGGGGAGGACAGAGGGAGGTGTCTGGGGAGGGGGAGGACGTACCACTGAACAGGTGCCAGTAGTTGTGCGGCTCCAGGGCCTCCTGATCTCCGCGGTCTCCTCGCTCCCCCCGGGGGCCCCGGCTCCTCCTAAGACGCACCTTAAACCCCGAGATGAGGCCGTTCTGCTCCGAGCGCGGCGGGGGCAGCCATGACACCTTTATGCTCTGCACACAGGAAGTGACATTCACACAGGAAATGATGGTCACACAGGAAGTGACGCTAAACAAACAGGAAGTGATGCTCACACACAGGAAGTGATGCTAAACAAACAGGAAGTGACGCTAAACAAACAGGAAGTGATGCTAAACAAACAGAAAGTGATGCTCACACACAGGAAGTGATGCTAAACAAACAGGAAGTGACATCTTTATACTCTAAGTTTGGTTGTTTTATTTGTATTCGTAGGTGAATTTGAAGCTGCTCCAACATTTCCCATTTCACTCAACACATGAAAACACAATCACAAAATAAAGTGTCAGAGCTCCAGTGCAGAACGCGTTGGCTCCATAAATCATTCATTCATTCATTCATCACGCTTGGATAAAAATCACACTAAATATTAAATATATTTAAAAAACACAATTTTCCCTGACAGGGCGCTAAAATCAATCCGTGTGATGTTCATTCATCCATTTTTCAAAATAAAATCAAAAATAAGAAAACAAAAACTCAACTTTTCTTCATTATTTGTCTCCAAAACCAAAATGAAAAAAAAAAAAAAGATATTGATTTCTTTTTTCAGTTTTCAATTTTGTCCATCCATCTTCTCCCGCTTAATCCGGCTGGGTCGCGGGGGCAGTTTGCTGCCCAATCCTCATAGCACCTGACCCCCTATGAACCCCTCTGACCCCCTATGAACCCCTCTGACCCCCTATGAACCCCTCTGACCCCCTATGAACCCCTCTGACCCCCTATGAACCCCTCTGACCCCCTATGAACCCCTCTGCAGGTGGAGCCACAGGAGGAGGACAACATGGTCCTTGATGTTAGTTCAGGTGCTGCATGTTTTTTGGGTTGATGGGGGAAACCGGAGCACCCGGAGGAAACCCATCCAGACACGGGGAGAACATGCAAACTCCACACAGAAAGGCCCGGGCGACCCGAGGATCGAACCCGCAACCTTCTTGCTGTGAGGCCTGAGTGTTGCCACTCAGCCCCCGTGCCGCTGTTTTCAATTTTGTTTCCCCCCTAAACCCCCTCCCCGGTCACACACAGAAGAGTTTTATTTTTACACTTTATTTTAGTTAACACAGACGAGACCTGGTTCAGTCCTGATTCAGTCCTGGTTTAGTCCTGGTTTAGTCCTGATTCAGTCCTGGTTTAGTCCTGGTTTAGTCCTGGTTTAGACCTGGTTTAGTCCTGGTTTAGTCCTGGTTCAGTCCTGGTTTAGTCCTGGTTCAGTCCTGGTTTAGTCCTGGTTTAGTCCTGGTTCAGTCCTGGCTCAGTCCTGGCTCAGTCCTGGTTTAGTCCTGGCTCAGTCCTGGTTTAGTCCTGGTTCAGTCCTGGTTAAGTCCTGGTTTAGTCCTGGTTTAGTCCTGGTTTAGTCCTGGTTTAGTCCTGGTTTAGACCTGGTTCAGTCCTGGTTTAGTCCTGGTTTAGTCCTGGTTTAGTCCTGGTTTAGTCCTGGTTCAGACCTGGTTCAGACCTGGTTCAGTCCTGGTTTAGTCCTGGTTTAGTCCTGGTTTAGTCCTGGTTTAGACCTGGTTCAGTCCTGGTTTAGTCCTGGTTTAGTCCTGGTTTAGACCTGGTTCAGTCCTGGTTTAGACCTGGTTCAGTCCTGGTTTAGTCCTGGTTTAGTCCTGGTTTAGTCCTGGTTCAGTCCTGGTTTAGTCCTGGTTCAGTCCTGGTTTAGTCCTGGTTTAGTCCTGGTTTAGACCTGGTTTAGTCCTGGTTCAGGAGCAGATGTGTTTTTGCGTTCACTGAATTTTAATGATTTGATTTGCATTTTAACAACTGCCAACAAACACAAACAAACACACGGATCTGAAACTAAACCGGGACTAAACCAGGACTAAACCTGGACTAAACCTGGACTAAACCAGGACTAAACCAGGACTAAACCAGGACTAAACCAGGACTAGGACTAGGGAGGAGCTGCGCACGTGTTTGGAAACCACAGACTGGGACTATGAGAGTCCCTCTGACAGTTTGGATGAGTACACGGACACTGTCACCTCGTATATCCACTTCTGCGAGCAGCATTGTGCCATCACGCACCAGGGTGAGTTATAACAACGACAAACCCTGGTTTACTCCCAAACTCAAACAGCTGTGGCTAGTAAAAAGGGAGGCTTTCAGAAGTGGGGATAAAGACCTCTACAAGGACGCCAAGTACCGGTTTAGCAGGGAAGTGGGCACTGCTAAACTCCAGTTCTCTCAGAATATGCAGCAGCAGATTTCAGAGGACGACTCGGCTTCTGTGTGGAGGAGTTTTAGGAAAATCACCAACTACAAACCTAAAACTCCACACTCCACGGATGACCTGTCCCTAGCCAACAGTCTTAACGACTTCTACTGCCGTTTTGATGAGTCATCAAGCAGCTCTCACACCTCCAACTGTCCCAACAATAGAGACAATAGAGACAACCCGGACACTCATCCCCCCACCGTTTCCCCCTCACCAGAGCCATCTCCACCCTTTCACATTCATGAGGCAGATGTGAAGAAGCAGTTCAAGAGGATGAATGCCCGGAAGGCGTCAGGCCCAGATGGCGTCTCTGCTGCCACCCTGAGACACTGTGCTAACGAGCTGCCCCAGTGTTTACGGACATCTTCAATTCTTCACTGCAGGCTTGTCATGTGCCTGTCTGCTTCAAAACTTCCACCATTGTTCCTGTCCCCAAGAAGCCAAGGATCACCGGACTCAATGACTCCAGACCTGTGGCTCTGACATCTGTGGTCATGAAGTCATTGGAGCGCCTGGTTCTACCCCACCTCAAGACCCTCACGGCCCCCCTCCTGGACCCCCTGCAGTTTGCCTACAGAGCCAACAGGTCTGTAGACGACGCCATCAACATGGCTCTACACTTCACCCTGCGGCATCTGGACTCCCCGGGAACCTACGCCAGGATCCTGTTTGTGGACTTCAGCTCTGCCTTCAACACCATCCGCCCAGACCTCCTCCAAGGCAAGCTGTCCCAGATGAACGTGCCTGATCCTCTCTGCAGGTGGATCACTGACTTCCTGACGGACAGGAAGCAGCACGTGAGGCTGGGGAAGAATGTCTCGGACTCCCGGACCATCAGCACCGGCTCTCCCCAAGGCTCTGTTCTTTCTCCTCTGCTCTTCTCCCTGTTCACCAACTGCTGCACCTCTTCCCATCAGTCTGTCAAGCTCATCAAGTTTGCAGATGACACCACGGTCATCGGGCTCATCTCGGATGGGGATGAGTCTGCCTACAGGACGGAGGTTGATCGTCTGGTGTCCTGGTGCAGCCAGAACAACCTGGTGCTTAATGCCCAGAAGACAGTGGAGATGATTGTGGACTTTAGAAAGCACACAGCCCCACTCCCCTCCATCATCCTGACCCACACCCCCATCACCACTCTGGACTCATTCCGCTTCCTGGGGATCACCATCACCCAGGACCTCAAATGGGAGCCCACCATCACCTCCATCATAAAGAAGGCCCAGCAGAGGATGTACTTCCTGAGGCAGCTGAAGAAATTCAACCTGCAGCACGGACACTGGTGCAGTTCTACACGGCCATCATCGAGTCCATCCTCACCTCCTCCATCACCGTGTGGTGCTGGAGCCTCCACCAGGGACAAACAGAGACTGCAACGTGTTGTGCTCTGCTGAGAAGGTGATTGGTTGCAGCCTCCATCTCTTCAGGACCTGCACACTTCCAGGACTCGGACACGTGCAGGTCGAATTGCAGCTGATCCTTCTCACCCTGGACATGGACTTTTTGACCTGCTCCCCTCAGGCAGGAGGCCCCAGAACCTCTCGCCACAAAAACAGTTTCTTCCCCTCTGCTGTTGGACTCATAAATAATAACACTCGGACTGGTCCCACCCCCCACTCTGCTTCTGTCACATGACCCTGTGTTCTCGCACCTGCCTGCACCTGCCTGCACCTGCCTGTTTTGCACTGATCACTGATACTCTCATACTCTATATTATTATACTCCTGTACATTTGTACATTTTGTTATATTAAACTATAGCTTTATTTTATTCTATTATTTGTTGCATGTCAGTGTTTGTCTACATCTGCTCCAAGAACCGCAGCAATTTCCTAATGTTGTGAACCTGTTCACTCATATGGCAATAAAACACATTCTGATTCTGATTCTTCTGACTAAACCAGGACTAAACCAGGACTAAACCCGGACTAAACCAGGTCTAAACCAGGACTAAAGCAGGACTAAACCAGGACTAAACCAGGACTAAACCAGGACTAAACCAGGTCTAAACCAGGACTAAACCAGGACTAAACCAGGACTAAACCCGGACTGAACCAGGACTAAACTAGGTCTAAACCAGGTCTAAACCAGGACTAAACCAGGTCTAAACCAGGACTGAACCCGGACTAAACCAGGTCTAAACCAGGACTAAACCAGGACTAAACCCGGACTGAACCAGGACTAAACTAGGTCTAAACCCGGACTGAACCAGGACTAAACTAGGTCTAAACCCGGTCTAAACCAGGTCTAAACCAGGACTAAACCAGGACTAAACCCGGACTAAACCAGGACTAAAGCAGGACTAAACCAGGACTAAACCAGGACTAAACCAGGACTAAACCCGGTCTAAACCAGGACTAAACCAGGTCTTGTCTGTGTGGGGAGATTATTTGTTAAAAACATCTGATGTGTCTGTTTCCGTGGCGACCGTCGTGAGGAATCCATTAACATTTACACATCTGCTCCCCGGAAACACACACTGGGAGGGCATCTGACACCTCTCTCCTCTCCTCTCCTCTCTCCTGTCCTCTCTCCTCTCCTCTCCTCTCTCCTCTTTCCTCCTCTCCTCTCTCCTCCCTCCTCTCTCCTCTCCTCTCTCCTGTCCTTTCTCCTCCCTCTTCTTTCCTCTCTCCTCTCCTCTCTCCTCTTTCCTCCTCTCCTCTCTCCTCCCTCCTCTCCTTTCTCCTCTCCTCCCTCTTCTCTCCTCTTTCCTCCTCTCCTCTCCTCTCTCCTCTTTCCTCCTCTCCTCTCTCCTCCCTCCTCTCCTTTCTCCTCTCCTCCCTCCTCTCCTTTCTCCTCTCCTCTCCTCTCCTCTCTCCTCTCCTCTCTCCTGTCCTCTCTCCTCCCTCTTCTCTCCTCTCCTCTCCTCTCTCCCATCTCCTCTCCCCTCCTTTCTCCTCCCTCTTCTCTCCTGTCTCCTCTCCTTTCTCCTCCCTCTTCTCTCCTCTCCCCTCTCCTCTCCTCTCCCCTCCCCTCTCTCCTCTCTCCTCTCCTTTCTCCTCCCTCCTCCCTCCTCCCTCTTCTCTCCTGTCTCCTCTCCTTTCTCCTCCCTCTTCTCTCCTCTCCCCTCTCCTCTCCTCTCCCCTCTCCTCTCCCCTCTCCTCTCTCCTCTCCTTTCTCCTCCCTCCTCCCTCTTCTCTCCTGTCTCCTCTCCTTTCTCCTCCCTCTTCTCTCTCCTCTCCTCTCCCCTCTCCTCTCCCCTCTCCTCTCCTCTCCCCTCTCCTCTCTCCTCTCTCCTCTCCTTTCTCCTCCCTCTTCCCTCTTCTCTCCTGTCTCCTCTCCTTTCTCCTCCCTCTTCTCTCTCCTCTCCTCTCCTCTCTCCTCCCTCGATGGATGAACGGAAGAGAAAGAAGAAGTGATGAAGAAGGGAAGAGGAGGAGGACTCACCCGAGACAGGACGACCTCCAGAGACACGTTGAGAGGAGGAGCGCTGGGAACTGCAGGAGGAAAGAAACAGGATGAACTCAGCGGAGGAGGAGGGAGGAGGAGAGGAAGGTGAGGAAGGAGAAGAGGAGGAAGGGGAGGCAGGAGAGGAGGAGAGGAGGAAGGAGAGGAAGAAGGAGAGGAGGAAGGAGAGGAGGAAGGCGGAAGGAGAGGAGGAGAGGAGGAAGGAGAGGAGGAAGGAGAGGAAGAAGGAGAGGAAGAAGGAGAGGAGGAAGGCGGAAGGAGAGGAGGAGAGGAGGAAGGAGGAAAGGAAGGAAGGAAGGAAGGAGAGGAAGAAGGAGAGGAGGAAGGAGAGGAGGAAGGGAGAGGAGAAGGAGGAGGAGGAAGGAAGGAGGAGGAAGGAAGAGGAGGAAAGAGGGAGGGAGGGAAGGAGAGGAGGAGAGAAGGAAGGAGAGGAAGAAGGAGAGGAGGAAGGAGAGGAGGAGGAAGGCGGAAGGAGAGGAGGAGAGGAGGAAGGAGAGGAGGAAGGAGAGGAAGGAGAAGAGGAAGGAGAGGAAGGAGAAGAGGAAGGAGAGGAAGGAGAAGAGGAAGGAGAGTACTCGTCGTACTCGTCGTACTCGTCGTACTCGTCGTACTCGTCATACTCGTAGTACTTGTAGTACTCGTACTCGTCGTACTCGTCGTACTCGTCGTACTGCATTGCCATACCCGTGCGTAGGTACTTTCGTCATACTTTTCATTACTACGTCATACTCATACTCGTCGTCATTACTCATGCTAAATTAAATTACTCATTACTCGATCGTCGTACTCATACTCGTCATACTCATTCGTCTTCATTTTTCGTGTCATTACTCGTCATTACTCGTACTAAAACTTTCGTGCCGTCATTACTCGTACCGTCGTACTCGTGCTCGTCTCACGTCGATACTACATTACTGCTAGTCATACTTTCATTACTCGTCATACTAAATTTTCATTGCTTCGTACTTTCATCGTACTAAATCTAAATACTCGATAAATCGTACTCGTCATACTAAATTGCTCGTCATTACTCGTCGTGCTCGTCATACGTCTTTAAATGTGCATTATAAATCGTAAGGTACTTTTCGTACTTTCGTCATTACTCGTCATTACTCGTACTCGTCGTACTTTCGTCATTACTCGTACTCGTCGTGCTCATATTAAATTACTTTCGTCGTGCTAAATCATTGCTCGTCATTACTCACGTCATTACTCGTCATATCGTAGTGCTTGTAATTTTCGTGCCTCGTCGTTACTTTCGTCGTACTCGATCATACTTTAATTAGTACTTGTAGTACTTTCGTGCTAGATCATACTCATACTCGTCGTGCTACTACCGCCGTGATACTCGTACTCGTCGTGCTGCATTGCCGATCGTGCTTTCATTACCGTACCCGTCATTATGTCGTGCTGCGTATTTCGTGCGTGCTACGTACATTACTCGTCGTGCTACTCGTCGTCATTAAATGGAAATTTCGTCGTACTCGTCGTACTCGTCGTACTCGTCGTACTCGTACTCGTCGTACTCGTCGTACTCGTACTCGTCGTACTCGTCGTTATAAATTACTTTCATTACTGATGCGTGCTTCGTCGTGCTCATTACTCGTCGTGCTCGATCGTGCATTACTCGTCGTACTTTCGTCGTGCTAAAGTCGATTACTCGTCGTGCTCATTGCTCGTCATTTTTCGTCGATGTAAATCGTCGTACTCGTCGTGCCTTTCAAGTCGTACGTGCCTAAATCATACTCGTAGTACTTGTAGTACTCGTACTCGTCGTACTCGTCGTTACTCGATCCATACTTTCATTAGTACTTGTAGTGCTTTTCGTGCTCGATCATACTCACTACGTACTCGATCCATCGTACCATTCATTACTTCGTACTCGTCATTACTCATTGCCCGTCGTGCTTTCGTACCAATTTTCGTCGATACTTCATTACTCGTCGTGCTCGTACTTTCGTCATTACTCATTTTCGTCGTACTCGTCGTACTTTCGTGCGTACTTCGTCGTGCTCGTCGTACTCGTCATTTTCGATCGTACTCGTCGTGCGTTCGTCGTGGTCGTGCTCATTACTTTCGTCGTGCTAAAATGTCTCGTCGTTACTCGTCGTGCTCGTACTCGTCATTGCTTTCGTCGTTGCCTCGTGAGTACTTTCATTACTTTCGTCGTACTTTCGTCGTATCGTTACTCGTCGTACTAAATCGACCGTGTACTCGTTACTTTCTTTCGTCCGTGCTCAAAATTACGTACTTTCGTCATTACTCGTCGTACTCGTCCGTTCATTTTTCGTCGTTACTCATCGTCGTACTTCGTCGATTCGTCATTACTTTCGTCGTACTAAATACGTCGTACGTCGTGCTCGTCGTGCTCGTCATTTTCTTTCGTACTTTCGTCATTAACTCGTCGTACTTTCGTCGTACTTCGTTAAATTTCGTCGTGCTCGTCGTGCTCATTATGCGTCGTGCTCGTCGTACTCGTGCTCGTCGTGCTTTCGTAGTACAATTACTCGTCGTGCTCGTGCATTACTTTCGTGCTGTGTACTTTCGTCGTACTCGTCGTGCTCGTACCAAATTAGGTACTTTCGTCGTGCTCGTACTCGTCATTACTTCGCATTTTCGTCGTGCTCGTGCTCGTGCTAGAGTACTCCTGCATGCTTTCGTGCTCGTCATTTTCATTACTTTCGTCGTTACTCGTCGTGCTCGTCGTGCTCGTCGTGCTCGTAAGTCATACTCGTAGTGCTTGTAGTACTGCTCGATCATACTCGTGCATTGCTAAATGGGTAATTACTTTCGTTGCCCGTCGTGCTCGTACTCGTCGTGCTTTCATTACTCGTCATACTCGTACCTTTCGTCATGCTAAATTACTTTCGTCATGCTACTCATACTCGTCGTACTCGTGCTCGTCATTACTTTCGTACTCGTCGTTACTCATACTCGTCGTGCTCAGTGATTACTCATTAAGTACTTTCGTGTTTCGTCGTGCTCGTCGTGCTCGATCATTACTGTTGGTGCCCTAGTGTATTGCTTCGAATTACTTTCATTACTTCGTCGTGCTAAATTCGGTACTCGTCATACTCGATTAGTACTTGTAGTACTTTCGTGCTCTAAGATCATACTCATACTCGTCGTGTTTTCATTACCCGTCATTACTTTCATTACTCGTCGATACTTCATTACTTTCGTCATTACTTTCATTTTCGTCGTGCTTTCGTCGTACTCGTCATTACTCGTCGTGCGTAAAGTCGTACTCGTGCTCGTCATTACTTTCGTCGTGCTAAAGTCGTACTCGTGCATTACTCGTCGTGCTCGTCGTCATTACTTTCGTTACTTTCGTGCATTACGTGCTCGTCATTACTCGTCGTTACTCTTTCGTCGTGCTTTCGTCGTGCTCGTGCTCAAATTACTTTCGTCGTGCTTCGTCATTACTACGTCATTACGTCGTTTCGTCGTGCTTTCGTCATTACTTTCGTGCTCGTCGTGCTCGTCGTGCTCGTCATCGTACTCGTCGTGCTAAATTCGTGCTCGTGCGATACTTTCGTCGTGCTCGTCGTGCTCGTCGTGCTCGTCATTACTCGTCACTTTCGTCATTACTTTCGTCGTTATTTCATTCGTTACTTTCGTCATTCTTTCGTCGTTACTTTCGTACTCGTGCTAAGTCGTCATTTTCGTACTCGTCGTGCTACGTCGTACTTTCGATCGTGCCGTCATTTTCAGTCGTACTCGTCATTACTCGTCGTCTTTCGTCGTTAAATCGTCGTGCTCGTCATTGCTTTCGATCGTGCTAACTCGTACTCGTCATTACTTTCGTCGTGCTTTCATTGTCGTCGTACTCGTACTCGTGCACGTACTCGTCGTACTCGTACTTTCGTACTCGTGCTCGTGCTCGTCGTCATTACTCGTGCTCTCGTGCGTGCTCGTGCTCATTTCGTTTTTCGTGCATTGCGTGTATCGTGCTCGTGTCCGTGCCTGCATTACTTTCATTACTTTCATTATAAATTACTCATTCGTGCATTACTTTCATTATCCTCGTCATTCGTGCTCCTCATTACTCGTACTGCGTCATTACTCGTGCTAAATTAATCGTACTCGTCATTACTCGTGCTCATTAACTGTTCGTTACTTCGTGCTACTCATTACTTTCATTACTCCTCGTCTTTCGTTACTTTCGTCATTACTTTCATTACTCATTTCGTCATTATTTCGTCATTACTAAAGTCGTGCTTTACTCATTTTCGTCATTACTAAGTCGTCGATACTCGTCGTTTTTCATTTAATTCGTGCTAAATTACTCGTCGTTCTTTTTCGTCATTACTCGTACTACTTTCGTCGTACTACTTTCGATCGTACTTTCGTCATTAGTACTTTCGTCGTGCTCATTAAATTTACTCGTCAAATTTATAAATTACTTTCGTACGTACTTTCATGCGTCTTTAAATGTCTTTTTCGTGCTGTGCATTACTCGTCATTACGTCATTACTCGTCGTGCTCGTCGCGTTACTCGTCGATTTTTCATTATCATTTCGTCGTGCTCGTGCTCGTCGTACTCATCGTCGTACTTTCGCTCGTGCATTCGATCGTGCGTGCATTAAGTGCTCGTCGTGCTCGTCGTGCTCGTGCTCGTCGTCACTTTCGTCGTCATTTTTCGTCGTACTCGTCGTACTCGTCGTGACTCGTTACTTTCATCGATGCTTTCGTCGTACTCGTCGTGCTCGATCATTACTTTCGTCATTGCCTCGTCGATTACTTTCATTACTTTCGTCGTCATTACTCGTACTTTCGTCATTACTCGTCGTGCACCGTTACTCGTCGATACTCGTGCATTACTTTCGTCGTGCTAGATCCTTTCGTCATTACTTTCGTCGTGCTACGTGCTCATTACTTTCGTGCTAAATTACGTGCTAAGATTCCTTTCGTCGTTGCCTCGTACTCGTCATTACTCGTACTCGTTACATTTCATTACTCGTCATTACTTTCGTCGTCATTAAATTCGTACTCGTCATTTTCGTACTCGTCCTCGTCGTACTCGTCATTACTTACTCATTACTCGTCATTTTACGTCATTAAATGCATTACTCGTCATTTTCACTCGTCATACTTTCGTCATTACTCGTCGTATTCGTCGATTATTTTCGTCATACTCATTGCACCGTACTTCTAAATCGTCATACTGTTACTCATTATGTCATACTCGTACTACGTTTCATTTACTCATTACTCGTGCTACGTCATATTTTCGGTCCTTATAAATTACCTGTCATTCGTCATACTCTAAATTTTCGTCGTACTCGTCAATACTCGTGCTAAAACCATTTACTTTCGTCATTAAATGTCATTACTTTCGTCATAAATCATTACTCGTCATTGCTAAATCGTACTCGTCGTTACTCGTCGTGCTCGTTCGTACTTCATTACTCGTCGTGCTCGTCATTACTCGTTGATTTTTCGTGCACTAAATCATTACTCGTCGTGCTTTTCGTCATTCGTACTTTGCGTGCTACGTCATACTCGTCGTGCTACGTCATACTCATTACCGTTACTTTCGTCGTACTAAAAATCATACTTTCGATCATACTCATTCGTGCTCGTCATTACTCGTGTCATGCGTAAAATTACTTTCGTCATACTCGTACTAAAACGTCGTGCTAAATCGTACTCGTGCATACTAAGTCGTACTCGTCATTTTCGTCGTGCTAAGATCATTACTCGTCGTACTCGTCATACTCGTCGTACTCGTCATTACTCGTCTATTTTTCGTCGTTACTCGTCGTCGTACTCGTCATTACTCGTCGTGCTCATTACTCGTCATTACTCGTCATTTCGACACATTCGTACTCGTCGATCGTCAATGTACTCGTCATTTTCATCATTACTTCGTCGTGCTAAATTAAATCGTCGTCGTACTCGTACTTTCGTCGTGCTCGTCGTGCCTCGTGCTTTCGTCATTACTCGATGCTCGTCGTCGTGCTTTCGTACTTTCGTCGTGCTAAAATCGGTACTAAATTACTTTCGTCGTACTCGTCGATTACGTATTACTCGTCGTCTTTCGTACTTTCGTCATTACTTTCGTGCACTAAGTCAAAATGCTACGATTAAGTCGTCATTTCGTCATACTCATTACTCGTCGTACTCGTCATACTACGTCATTCGTGCTCGTCATACTTCGTACTCGGTATCCATTGCTCGTCATGCTCATTACTTTCGTCGTACTCGTACTTTCGTCATACTCTTTCATTACTCGTCATTCGACCGTATTCGTCATACTCAAATCATCACTTTCGTACTCATCGTGCTAAATTACTCGTCGTGTACGTCGCAAATTCATACTCGTATTTCGTCATACTGCGTGCTCGTCGTGCTTTTTCGTACTTTCGTCGTGCTCGTGCATCGTCATTACTTTCATTACTTTCATTACTTTCGTCATTACTCGTCGTCATTACTCGTGCTCGTCGTGCTAGGTACCAAAGTCGTGTCGTCCGTACCGTCAGAGTAGGTGGTGACAGACACTGGGTCTGAGGAGGTCCCAGGTCCAAACCGGTTCAGGGCCTGGACTCGGACCGAGTACTGGCTGAACTTGTGCAGTCCCTCCACCTTCCAGCTGGTGGCGCTCACCTCCAGCGTCTGCAGCACAAACAGAGTCACAGAGGCGGACCACAGGGAGAACGTGCAAACTCCACAGAGACGAACCACAGGGAGAACGTGCAAACTCCACAGAGGAGAAGCACAGGGAGAACGTGCAAACTCCACAGAGGTGAACCGCAGGGAGAACGTGCAAACTCCACAGAGGCAGACCACAGGAGAGCGTGCAAACTCCACAGAGGAGAAGCACAGGGAGAGCGTGCAAACTCCACAGAGGTGAACCGCGGGGAGAGCATTGCAAACTCCACAGAGACGAACCACAGGGAGAACGTGCAAACTCCACAGAGGTGAAACACAGGGAGAACGTGCAAACTCCACAGAGGTGAACCGCAGGGAGAACGTGCAAACTCCACAGAGACGAACCACAGGGAGAACGTGCAAACTCCACAGAGGAGAAGCACAGGGAGAACGTGCAAACTCCACAGAGGTGAACCGCAGGGAGAACGTGCAAACTCCACAGAGGTGAACCACAGGGAGAACGTGCAAACTCCACAGAGACGAACCACAGGGAGAACGTGCAAACTCCACAGAGGAGAAGCACAGGGAGAACGTGCAAACTCCACAGAGGTGAACCGCAGGGAGAACGTGCAAACTCCACAGAGGTGAAACACAGGGAGAACGTGCAAACTCCACAGAGGTGAACCGCAGGGAGAACGTGCAAACTCCACAGAGGTGAACCGCAGGGAGAACGTGCAAACTCCACAGAGGTGAACCACAGGGAGAACGTGCAAACTCCACAGAGGTGAACCACAGGGAGAACGCGCAAAGTCCACAGAGGTGAACCACAGTGAGAACGCGCAAAGTCCACAGAGGTGAACCACAGGGAGAACGCGCAAAGTCCACAGAGGTGAACCGCAGGGAGAACGCGCAAACTCCACAGAGGTGAACCACAGGGAGAACGTGCAAACTCCACAGAGGTGAACCACAGGGAGAACGTGCAAACTCCACAGAGGTGAACCACAGGGAGAACGCGCAAAGTCCACAGAGGTGAACCACAGTGAGAACGCGCAAAGTCCACAGAGGTGAACCACAGGGAGAACGCGCAAAGTCCACAGAGGTGAACCGCAGGGAGAACGTGCAAACTCCACAGAGGTGAACCACAGGGAGAACGTGCAAACTCCACAGAGGTGAACCACAGGGAGAACGTGCAAACTCCACAGAGGTGAACCACAGGGAGAACGCGCAAAGTCCACAGAGGTGAACCACAGTGAGAACGCGCAAACTCCACAGAGGTGAACCGCAGGGAGAACGCGCAAAGTCCACAGAGGTGAACCGCAGAGAGAACGTGCAAACTCCACAGAGGTGAACCACAGGGAGAACGCGCAAAGTCCACAGAGGTGAACCGCAGGGAGAACGTGCAAACTCCACAGAGGTGAACCGCAGGGAGAACGTGCAAACTCCACAGAGGTGAACCACAGGGAGAACGTGCAAACTCCACAGAGGTGAACCACAGGGAGAACGTGCAAACTCCACAGAGGTGAACCACAGGGAGAACGTGCAAACTCCACAGAGGTGAACCACAGGGAGAACGCGCAAAGTCCACAGAGGTGAACCTCAGTGAGAACGCGCAAAGTCCACAGAGGTGAACCACAGGGAGAACGCGCAAAGTCCACAGAGGTGAACCGCAGGGAGAACGTGCAAACTCCACAGAGGTGAACCACAGGGAGAACGTGCAAACTCCACAGAGGTGAACCACAGGGAGAACGTGCAAACTCCACAGAGGTGAACCACAGGAGAACGCGCAAAGTCCACAGAGGGTGAACACAGTGAGAACCCGCATACTCCACAGAGGTGAAGCGCAGGGAGAACGCGCAAAGTCCACAGAGGTGAACCGCAGAGAGAACGTGCAAACTCCACAGAGGTGAACCACAGGGAGAACGCGCAAAGTCCACAGAGGTGAACCGCAGGGAGAACGTGCAAACTCCACAGAGGTGAACCGCAGGGAGAACGTGCAAACTCCACAGAGGTGAACCACAGGGAGAACGTGCAAACTCCACAGAGGTGAACCACAGGGAGAACGCGCAAAGTCCACAGAGGTGAACCACAGGGAGAACGTGCAAACTCCACAGAGGTGAACCACAGGGAGAACGCGCAAAGTCCACAGAGGTGAACCACAGTGAGAACGCGCAAACTCCACAGAGGTGAACCGCAGGGAGAACGCGCAAAGTCCACAGAGGTGAACCGCAGAGAGAACGTGCAAACTCCACAGAGGTGAACCACAGGGAGAACGCGCAAAGTCCACAGAGGTGAACCGCAGGGAGAACGTGCAAACTCCACAGAGGTGAACCGCAGGGAGAACGTGCAAACTCCACAGAGGTGAACCACAGGGAGAACGTGCAAACTCCACAGAGGTGAACCACAGGGAGAACGCGCAAAGTCCACAGAGGTGAACCACAGGGAGAACGCGCAAAGTCCACAGAGGTGAACCACAGGGAGAACGTGCAAAGTCCACAGAGGCGTCTGAACTTTTCATTTCTCTGTTTTGTTCCTAAATCCAGGTCTGAACATAAATAACGGACCAATCAGACGCCTCCATTCCCCGAGGCCCCTCCCCCTAGCGTTAGCAACAGGTTTGATTGACTCTTAGAACGATTAGAACGATTAGAACACTGAAAACTCTTAGAACTCAAAACACTTTGAACACTTAGAACGATTAGAACGTCTAGAACACTGAGAATTATTAGAACTTTTAGAACTCTTAAAATGCTTACAACACTTGGAACTCTTAGAACGCTAGGAACGTTTAGAATATTGAGAACGCTTTGAAAGTTTAGAACTCTTAGAAGTCTTAAAACACTTAGAACACTAGAACACCAAGAACCCTGAGAACTCTTGAAATGCTTAGAACTCTTAGAACACTTAGAACACCTAGAACTCTTACAACTCTTAGAACGCTGAAAACCCTTAGAACCCCGTGGGCTGGACCGCACGGACGATCTGCGAGCAGAACTCGGTACGTGGTGCGGTTCTGCTGTGCGGATCTGCGGTGCGGTTCTGTGGTGTGGTTCTGCTGTGTGGTTCTGCTGTGTGGTTCTGCGGTGCGGTTCTGCTGTGTGGTTCTGCTGTGCGGTTCTGCGGTGTGGTTCTGCTGTGCGGTTCTGCTGTGCGGTTCTGCGGTGCGGGTCTGCGGTGCGGGTCTGCGGTGCGGTTCTGCTGTGTGGTTCTGCTGTGTGGTTCTGCGGTGCGGTTCTGCGGTGTGGTTCTGCGGTGTGGTTCTGCGGTGTGGTTCTGCGGTGCGGTTCTGCGGTGCGGTTCTGCGGTGTGGTTCTGCTGTGCGGTTCTGCTGTGCGGTTCTGCGGTGTGGTTCTGCTGTGTGGTTCTGCGGTGCGGTTCTGCTGTGCGGTTCTGCGGTGCGGTTCTGCTGTGTGGTTCTGCTGTGTGGTTCTGCTGTGCGGTTCTGCTGTGCGGTTCTGCTGTGCGGTTCTGCTGTGCGGGTCTGCGGTGCGGTTCTGCTGTGTGGTTCTGCGGTGCGGTTCTGCGGTGTGGTTCTGCTGTGCGGTTCTGCTGTGTGGTTCTGCGGTGTGGTTCTGCTGTGCGGTTCTGCTGTGCGGTTCTGCTGTGCGGTTCTGCTGTGCGGTTCTGCTGTGTGGTTCTGCGGTGTGGTTCTGCTGTGCGGTTCTGCTGTGCGGTTCTGCTGTGTGGTTCTGCTGTGTGGTTCTGCTGTGTGGTTCTGCTGTGCGGTTCTGCGGTGCGGTTCTGCTGTGCGGTTCTGCTGTGTGGTTCTGCTGTGTGGTTCTGCGGTGTGGTTCTGCTGTGTGGTTCTGCTGTGCGGTTCTGCGGTGTGGTTCTGCTGTGCGGTTCTGCTGTGCGGGTCTGCGGTGCGGTTCTGCTGTGTGGTTCTGCTGTGTGGTTCTGCGGTGTGGTTCTGCGGTGCGGTTCTGCTGTGTGGTTCTGCGGTGTGGTTCTGCTGTGCGGTTCTGCGGTGTGGTTCTGCTGTGCGGTTCTGCTGTGTGGTTCTGCTGTGTGGTTCTGCGGTGTGGTTCTGCTGTGTGGTTCTGCTGTGCGGTTCTGCGGTGTGGTTCTGCTGTGCGGTTCTGCTGTGCGGGTCTGCGGTGCGGTTCTGCTGTGTGGTTCTGCTGTGTGGTTCTGCGGTGTGGTTCTGCGGTGCGGTTCTGCTGTGTGGTTCTGCGGTGCGGTTCTGCTGTGTGGTTCTGCGGTGTGGTTCTGACCTGCTCTCGGCCTGTGGATGCCTCGGCCCAGTGGAGCCGGTACCCGCTCAGGGGCCCATTGGGACGGAGCGGCGGGGCCCAGGACACCAGCACCGCCGACGGGGAGACAGGGACCACGGACAGGGACCGCACCTGACTGGGAACCTCCACTGCAACAGAACGATTAGAACACAGGGTCACAGAGA
Source organism: Odontamblyopus lacepedii (assembly GCA_034769755.1). Lineage (NCBI taxonomy): Eukaryota > Metazoa > Chordata > Actinopteri > Gobiiformes > Gobiidae > Odontamblyopus > Odontamblyopus lacepedii. The sequence continues at coordinate 17,571 of JAVCWC010000055.1, forward strand.
GAACACACAGAGAACACACAGAACACAGAGAGAACACACACAGAACACAGAGAGAACACACAGAACACACACAGAACACAGAGAGAACACACAGAGAACACACAGAACACCCAGAACACAGAGAACACACAGAACACAGAGAGAACACACAGAACACAGGGTCACACAGAACACACACAGAACACAGAGAGAACACACAGAACACAGAGAGAACACACAGAACACAGAGAGAACACACAGAACACCCAGAACACAGAGAACACACAGAACACAGAGAGAACACACAGAACACAGGGTCACACAGAACACACACAGAACACAGAGAGAACACACAGAACACAGAGAGAACACACAGAACACAGAGAGAACACACAGAACACAGAGAGAACACACAGAACACAGAGAACACACAGAACACAGAGAGAACACACAGAACACAGAGAACACACAGAACACAGAGAGAACACACAGAACACAGAGAGAACACACAGAACACAGAGAACACACAGAACACAGAGAGAACACACAGAACACAGAGAGAACACACAGAACACCCAGAACACACAGAACACAGAGAGAACACACAGAACACAGAGAGAACACACAAAACACAGAACACACAGAACACAGAGAGAACACACAGAACACAGAGAGAACACACAGAACACAGAACACACAGAACACAGAGAGAACACACAGAACACAGGGTCACATAGAACACAGAGAGAACACACAGAACACAGAGAACACACAGAACACAGAGAACACACAGAACACAGAGAACACACAGAACACAGGGTCACAGAGAACACAGGGTCACACAGAACACAGAGAGAACACACAGAACACAGAGAACACACAGAACACAGAGAACACACAGAACACAGGGTCACACAGAACACAGAGAACACACAGAACACAGGGTCACAGAGAACACAGAGAGAACACACAGGAAACAGAGAACACAGAGAACACAGAAAGAACACACAGAAAACAGAGAACACACAGAACACAGAGAACACACAGAACACAGAGAACACACAGAACACAGAGAACACACAGAACACAGGGTCACAGAGAACACAGAGAGAACACACAGGAAACAGAGAACACAGAGAACACAGAGAGAACACACAGAAAACAGAGAACACAGAGAACACAGAGAACACACAGAAAACAGAGAACACAGAGAACACAGAGAACACACAGAACACAGAGAACACAGAGAACACAGAGAGAACACACAGAAAACAGAGAACACACAGGTCCATTTTTGCTGTGATGTAGTAATAGTACAAGTGCAGTAACTGCAGTAGCCGTAGTATCATAAGTACTTACAGTCAGGTTTCGTAGTAACTCGTAGTACTCACAGTCAGGTTTCGTAGTAACTCGTAGTACTCACAGTCAGGTTTCGTAGTAACTCGTAGTACTCACAGTCGGGTTTCGTAGTAACTCGTAGTACTCACAGTCAGGTTTCGTAGTAACTCGTAGTACTCACAGTCGGGTTTCGTAGTAACTCGTAGTACTCACAGTCAGGTTTCGTAGTAACTCGTAGTACTCACAGTCAGGTTTCATAGTAACTCGTAGTACTCACAGTCAGGTTTCGTAGTAACTCGTAGTACTCACAGTCGGGTTTCGTAGTAACTCGTAGTACTCACAGTCAGGTTTCGTAGTAACTCGTAGTACTCACAGTCGGGTTTCGTAGTAACTCGTAGTACTCACAGTCGGGTTTCGTAGTAACTCGTAGTACTCACAGTCGGGTTTCGTAGTAACTCGTAGTACTCACAGTCGGGTTTCGTAGTAACTCGTAGTACTCACAGTCAGGTTTCGTAGTAACTCGTAGTACTCACAGTCAGGTTTCGTAGTAACTCGTAGTACTCACAGTCGGGTTTCGTAGTAACTCGTAGTACTCACAGTCGGGTTTCGTAGTAACTCGTAGTACTCACAGTCGGGTTTAGTAGTAACTCGTAGTACTCACAGTCGGGTTTCGTAGTAACTCGTAGTACTCACAGTCAGGTTTCGTAGTAACTCGTAGTACTCACAGTCAGGTTTCGTAGTAACTCGTAGTACTTACAGTCAGGTTTCGTAGTAACTCGTAGTACTTACAGTCAGGTTTCGTAGTAACTCGTAGTACTCACAGTCAGGTTTCGTAGTAACTCGTAGTACTCACAGTCGGGTTTCGTAGTAACTCGTAGTACTCACAGTCAGGTTTCGTAGTAACTCGTAGTACTCACAGTCGGGTTTCGTAGTAACTCGTAGTACTCACAGTCAGGTTTCGTAGTAACTCGTAGTACTCACAGTCAGGTTTAGTAGTAACTCGTAGTACTCACAGTCAGGTTTCGTAGTAACTCGTAGTACTCACAGTCGGGTTTAAGTAGTAACTCGTAGTACTCACAGTCGGGTTTCGTAGTAACTCGTAGTACTCACAGTCGGGTTTAAGTAGTAACTCGTAGTACTCACAGTCAGGTTTCGTAGTAACTCGTAGTACTCACAGTCAGGTTTCGTAGTAACTCGTAGTACTAACAGTCGGGTTTCATAGTAACTCGTAGTACTCACAGTCAGGTTTCGTAGTAACTCGTAGTACTCACAGTCGGGTTTCGTAGTAACTCGTAGTACTCACAGTCGGGTAAAGTAGTAACACGTAGTACTCTGATCGGGTTTCGTAGTAACTCGTAGTACTCACAGTCGGGTTTAAGTAGTAACTCGTAGTACTCACAGTCAGGTTTCGTAGTAACTCGTAGTACTCACAGTCGGGTTTCGTAGTAACTCGTAGTACTCACAGTCAGGTTTCGTAGTAACTCGTAGTACTTACAGTCGGGTTTCGTAGTAACTCGTAGTACTCACAGTCAGGTTTCGTAGTAACTCGTAGTACTTACAGTCGGGTTTCGTAGTAACTCGTAGTACTCACAGTCAGGTTTCGTAGTAACTCGTAGTACTCACAGTCGGGTTTCGTAGTAACTCGTAGTACTTAGTCAGGTTTCGTAGTAACTCGTAGTACTCACAGTCAGGTTTCGTAGTAACTCGTAGTACTCACAGTCGGGTTTCGTAGTAACTCGTAGTACTCACAGTCAGGTTTCGTAGTAACTCGTAGTACTCACAGTCAGGTTTCGTAGTAACTCGTAGTACTCACAGTCAGGTTTCGTAGTAACTCGTAGTACTCACAGTCAGGTTTCGTAGTAACTCGTAGTACTCACAGTCGGGTTTCGTAGTAACTCGTAGTACTCTCGGTCGGGTTTAAGTAGTAACTCGTAGTACTCACAGTCAGGTTTAAGTAGTAACTCGTAGTACTCACAGTCAGGTTTAGTAGTAACTCGTAGTACTCACAGTCGGGTTTCGTAGTAACTCGTAGTACTCACAGTCGGGTTTCGTAGTAACTCGTAGTACTCACAGTCGGGTTTCGTAGTAACTCGTAGTACTCACAGTCGGGTTTCGTAGTAACTCGTAGTACTCACAGTCAGGTTTCGTAGTAACTCGTAGTACTCACAGTCAGGTTTCGTAGTAACTCGTAGTACTCACAGTCAGGTTTCGTAGTAACTCGTAGTACTCACAGTCAGGTTTAAGTAGTATCTCGTAGTACTCACAGTCAGGTTTCGTAGTAACTCGTAGTACTCACAGTCAGGTTTCGTAGTAACTCGTAGTACTCACAGTCGGGTTTCGTAGTAACTCGTAGTACTCACAGTCGGGTTTCGTAGTAACTCGTAGTACTCACAGTCAGGTTTCGTAGTAACTCGTAGTACTCACAGTCAGGTTTCGTAGTAACTCGTAGTAATCTCAGTCGGGTTTCTAAGTAGTACTACAGTCATCGTAGTAAGCTGTACTCACAGTCAGGTTTCGTAGTAACTCGTAGTACTCAGTCGTAGGTTAGGTTTCAGAGTAACTCGTAGTACTCTGATCAGGTTTCGTAGTAACTCGTAGTACTCACAGTCGGGTTTTAAGTAGTAACTCGTAGTACTCACAGTCGGGTTTAAGTAGTAACTCGTAGTACTCACAGTCGGGTTTCGTAGTAACTCGTAGTACTCTGGTCAGGTTTCGTAGTAACTCGTAGTACTCACAGTCAGGTTTCGTAGTAACTCGTAGTACTCACAGTCAGGTTTCGTAGTAACTCGTAGTACTCACAGTCAGGTTTCGTAGTAACTCGTAGTACTCACAGTCAGGTTTCGTAGTAACTCGTAGTACTCACAGTCAGGTTTCGTAGTAACTCGTAGTACTCACAGTCGGGTTTCGTAGTAACTCGTAGTACTCACAGTCAGGTTTCGTAGTAACTCGTAGTACTCACAGTCGGGTTTCGTAGTAACTCGTAGTACTCACAGTCGGGTTTCGTAGTAACTCGTAGTACTCACAGTCAGGTTTCGTAGTAACTCGTAGTACTCACAGTCAGGTTTTAAGAGTAACTCGTAGTACTCCAGTCGGGTTTCAGTAACTCGTAGTACTTAGTTTGTAGTAACTCGTAGTACTCACAGTCAGGTTTCGTAGTAACTCGTAGTACTCACAGTCGGGTTTCGTAGTAACTCGTAGTACTCACAGTCGGGTTTCGTAGTAACTCGTAGTACTCACAGTCGGGTTTCGTAGTAACTCGTAGTACTCACAGTCGGGTTTCGTAGTAACTCGTAGTACTCACAGTCAGGTTTCGTAGTAACTCGTAGTACTCACAGTCAGGTTTCGTAGTAACTCGTAGTACTCACAGTCAGGTTTCGTAGTAACTCGTAGTACTCACAGTCGGGTTTCGTAGTAACTCGTAGTACTCACAGTCAGGTTTCGTAGTAACTAGTAGTACTTACAGTCGGGTTTCGTAGTAACTCGTAGTACTCACAGTCGGGTACTTTACTCACAGTCGGGTTTCGTAGTAACTCGTAGTACTCACAGTCGGGTTTCGTAGTAACTCGTAGTACTCACAGTCGGGTTTCGTAGTAACTCGTAGTACTCACAGTCAGGTTTCGTAGTAACTCGTAGTACTTACAGTCGGGTTTCGTAGTAACTCGTAGTACTCACAGTCAGGTTTCGTAGTAACTCGTAGTACTCACAGTCGGGTTTCGTAGTAACTCGTAGTACTCACAGTCAGGTTTCGTAGTAACTCGTAGTACTCACAGTCAGGTTTCGTAGTAACTCGTAGTACTCACAGTCAGGTTTCGTAGTAACTCGTAGTACTTACAGTCGGGTTTCGTAGTAACTCGTAGTACTCACAGTCGGGTTTCGTAGTAACTCGTAGTACTCAGTCGGGTTTCGTAGTAACTCGTAGTACTCACAGTCAGGTTTCGTAGTAACTCGTAGTACTCACAGTCAGGTTTCGTAGTAACTCGTAGTACTCACAGTCAGGTTTCGTAGTAACTCGTAGTACTCACAGTCAGGTTTCGTAGTAACTCGTAGTACTCACAGTCAGGTTTCGTAGTAACTCGTAGTACTCACAGTCAGGTTTCGTAGTAACTCGTAGTACTCACAGTCGGGTTTCGTAGTAACTCGTAGTACTCACAGTCGGGTTTCGTAGTAACTCGTAGTACTCACAGTCAGGTTTCGTAGTAACTCGTAGTACTCACAGTCGGGTTTCGTAGTAACTCGTAGTACTCACAGTCGGGTTTCGTAGTAACTCGTAGTACTTACAGTCGGGTTTCGTAGTAACTCGTAGTACTCACAGTCGGGTTTCGTAGTAACTCGTAGTACTCACAGTCGGGTTTCGTAGTAACTCGTAGTACTTACAGTCGGGTTTCGTAGTAACTCGTAGTACTCACAGTCGGGTTTCGTAGTAACTCGTAGTACTCACAGTCGGGTTTCGTAGTAACTCGTAGTACTTACAGTCAGGTTTCGTAGTAACTCGTAGTACTCACAGTCGGGTTTCGTAGTAACTCGTAGTACTCACAGTCGGGTTTCGTAGTAACTCGTAGTACTCACAGTCAGGTTTCGTAGTAACTCGTAGTACTTACAGTCAGGTTTCGTAGTAACTCGTAGTACTCACAGTCGGGTTTCGTAGTAACTCGTAGTACTTACAGTCGGGTTTCGTAGTAACTCGTAGTACTTACAGTCGGGTTTCGTAGTAACTCGTAGTACTCACAGTCGGGTTTCGTAGTAACTCGTAGTACTCACAGTCAGGTTTCGTAGTAACTCGTAGTACTCACAGTCGGGTTTCGTAGTAACTCGTAGTACTCACAGTCAGGTTTCGTAGTAACTCGTAGTACTTACAGTCGGGTTTCGTAGTAACTCGTAGTACTCACAGTCGGGTTTCGTAGTAACTCGTAGTACTCACAGTCAGGTTTCGTAGTAACTCGTAGTACTCACAGTCAGGTTTCGTAGTAACTCGTAGTACTCACAGTCGGGTTTCGTAGTAACTCGTAGTACTCACAGTCAGGTTTCGTAGTAACTCGTAGTACTCACAGTCAGGTTTCGTAGTAACTCGTAGTACTTCTGAACTCTCCCCGGGGCCATTCTCGTTGTAGGACAGAACTCTGAAGCTGTAGACGTCATCAGGCTTCAGGTTAGAAACGGTCAACTCCAGAGACTCCGGCTCTGACACGTTCATAGAGCGCTCCCTGGAAGGAAGTACTGCGGTCAGTACTGCGGTCAGTACTGCGGTCAGTACTGCGGTCAGGTACTCGCTGCAGTAACAGTTTTGTGCACTCTGGCGATGACCTTTGACCTCCTTTAAAGAAACTCTAACAGTGGAACATGCCGAGAGCGAGGCCCCTGCAGGCCACACGCAGTACTGACACGAGTACTACAGGCGCAGTACTGACACGAGTACTACAGGCGCAGTACTGACACGAGTACTACAGGCGCAGTACTGACACGAGTACTACAGGCGCAGTACTGACACGAGTACTACAGGCGCAGTACTGACACGAGTACTACAGGCGCAGTACTGACACGAGTACTACAGACGAAGTACTGACACGAGTACTACAGGCACAGTACTGACACGAGTACTACAGACACAGTACTGACACGAGTACTACAGACGCAGTACTGACACGAGTACTACAGACGCAGTACTGACACGAGTACTACAGGCGCAGTACTGACACGAGTACTACAGGCGCAGTACTGACACGAGTACTACAGGCGCAGTACTGACACGAGTACTACAGGCGCAGTACTGACACGAGTACTACAGGCGCAGTACTGACACGGGTACTACAGGCGCAGTACTGACACGAGTACTACAGGCGCAGTACTGACACGAGTACTACAGGCGCAGTACTGACACGAGTACTACAGGCGCAGTACTGACACGAGTACTACAGGCGCAGTACTGACACGAGTACTACAGGCGCAGTACTGACACGAGTACTACAGGCGCAGTACTGACACGAGTACTACAGGCGCAGTACTGACACGAGTACTACAGGCACAGTACTGACACGAGTACTACAGACGCAGTACTGACACGAGTACTACAGTACTGACACGAGTACTACAGGCGCAGTACTGACACGAGTACTACAGGCGCAGTACTGACACGAGTACTACAGACACAGTACTGACACGAGTACTACAGACACAGTACTGACATGAGTCCGTAGTACTGTGGTACTGTAGTATTGTAGTACTGTAGTACTATGGTACTGTAGTACTATGGTACTGTAGTACTGTGGTACTGTGGTACTGTAGTACTGTAGTACTGTGGTACTGTAGTACTGTGGTACTGTAGTACTGTGGTACTGTGGTACTGTAGTACTGTAGTACTGTGGTACTGTAGTACTGTGGTACTGTGGTACTGTAGTACTGTAGTACTGTGGTACTGTAGTACTGTGGTACTGTAGTACTGTAGTACTGTAGTACTGTGGTACTGTAGTACTGTAGTACTGTAGTACTGTTGTAGCGGCATCCGACAGTAGACAATTTGCGCGGATGCGCTTTGACGGGAGCGGTCAGTAATGTTCATGACGCGCAGGTGACTTTCTTAACTTAAACGTTTATTTGCTTTCAGATTGTTTTACAGTACATTTCTTAGGGTTTCACCAGGACGGTCAAAAAACTGTGTCCCCTTCCTACTCCCGTCAGCTAATTACCCCCACCTGTGTAATCACCTGTTATAATTAAAGTGAGAGCAGGTGGGACTACGTATAGGAGCTACCGTGAATCTATTGGTGCCCGTTATCGCCCAAGCCCCTGTGACACAGATCAATATCACTATTTCAGTGAAACTACACCAAAGAAATTATAAATGATTATTATTAGCAAACTGACAAAGGGAAACGACAAAATAGCGAAAATGGCTCCAACAACTGTAGTACTGTGGTACTGTGGTACTGTGGTACTGTGGTACTGTGGTACTGTGGTACTGTGGTACTGTAGTACTGTGGTACTGTGGTACTGTGGTACTGTGGTACTGTGGTACTGTAGTACTGTGGTACTGTGGTACTGTGGTACTGTGGTACTGTGGTACTGTGGTACTGTAGTACTGTAGTACTGTGGTACTGTGGTACTGTGGTACTGTGGTACTGTGGTACTGTAGTACTGTGGTACTGTAGTACGGTAGTACAGTAGTACTGTAGTACTGTGGTACTGTAGTACTGTGGTACTGTGGTACTGTAGTACTGTAGTACTGTGGTACTGTAGTACTGTGGTACTGTAGTACTGTGGTACTGTAGTATGGTAGTACAGTAGTACTGTAGTACTGTGGTACTGTAGTACTGTGGTACTGTAGTACTGTAGTACTGTAGTTCTGTAGTACTGTAGTACTGTAGTTCTGTAGTACTGTAGTACTGTAGTACTGTAGTACTGTAGTACTGTAGTTCTGTAGTACTGTAGTACTGTAGTACTGTAGTACTGTAGTACTGTAGTACTGTAGTACTGTAGTTCTGTAGTACTGTAGTACTGTAGTACTGTAGTACTGTAGTACTGTAGTACTGTAGTTCTGTAGTACTGTAGTACTGTAGTACTGTAGTACTGTAGTTCTGTAGTACTGTAGTACTGTAGTACTGTGGTACTGTAGTACGGTAGTACAGTAGTACTGTAGTACTGTGGTACTGTAGTACTGTGGTACTGTGGTACTGTAGTACTGTAGTACTGTGGTACTGTAGTACTGTGGTACTGTAGTACTGTGGTACTGTAGTACTGTGGTACTGTGGTACTGTAGTACTGTGGTACTGTGGTACTGTGGTACTGTGGTACTGTGGTACTGTAGTACTGTGGTACTGTGGTACTGTGGTACTGTGGTACTGTAGTACTGTGGTACTGTGGTACTGTGGTACTGTGGTACTGTAGTACTGTAGTACTGTGGTACTGTGGTACTGTGGTACTGTGGTACTGTGGTACTGTAGTACTGTGGTACTGTAGTACGGTAGTACAGTAGTACTGTAGTACTGTGGTACTGTAGTACTGTGGTACTGTGGTACTGTAGTACTGTGGTACTGTAGTACTGTGGTACTGTAGTACTGTGGTACTGTAGTATGGTAGTACAGTAGTACTGTAGTACTGTGGTACTGTAGTACTGTGGTACTGTAGTACTGTAGTACTGTAGTTCTGTGGTACTGTAGTACTGTAGTTCTGTGGTACTGTAGTACTGTGGTACTGTAGTACTGTAGTTCTGTAGTACTGTAGTACTGTGGTACTGTAGTACTGTGGTACTGTAGTACTGTAGTACTGTAGTACTGTAGTTCTGTAGTACTGTAGTACTGTAGTACTGTAGTACTCTAGTACTCTAGTACTGTAGTACTGTAGTACTGTAGTACTGTAGTACTGTGGTACTGTAGTACTGTAGTTCTGTGGTACTGTAGTACTGTGGTACTGTAGTTCTGTAGTTCTGTAGTACTGTAGTACTCTAGTACTTTAGTACTGTAGTACTGTAGTTCTGTAGTACTGTAGTACTGTAGTACTGTAGTACTGTAGTTCTGTAGTACTGTAGTACTCTAGTACTTTAGTACTGTAGTTCTGTAGTACTGTAGTACTGTAGTACTGTAGTTCTGTAGTACTGTAGTACTGTAGTACTGTAGTACTGTAGTTCTGTAGTACTGTAGTACTGTAGTTCTGTAATACTGTAGTACTGTAGTACTGCTGTGGTTCTGTAATTGCTGTAGTACTGTGTACTGTAGTCCTGTGGTACTGTAGTACTCTAGTACTGTAGTACTGTAGTACTGTAGTACTGTAGTACTCTAGTACTCTAGTACTGTAGTACTCTAGTACTGTAGTACTGTAGTACTGTAGTACTGTAGTACTGTAGTACTGTAGTACTGTAGTACTCATAGTACTGTAGTACTGTAGTACTGTAGTACTGTAGTACTGTAGTACTCATAGTACTGTAGTACTCATAGTACTGTAGTACTGTAGTACTGTAGTACTGTAGTACTGTAGTACTCATAGTACTGTAGTACTGTAGTACTCATAGTACTGTAGTACTGTAGTACTCATAGTACTGTAGTACTGTAGTACTGTAGTACTGTAGTACTGTAGTACTGTAGTACTGTATCTGTATCACAGATTAACAGATCCTCCCTCTTTTCTCTCTGTCTTTTCTCTTTCCTTCTCTTTCTATTCCCTCATTTTTCATCCACATTTCTTCTCTCCATCTTTTCCTCCTGTTTTCCCTCCTCCCTCCATATCCCCCACTTCTCTCCCTCCTCTTTTATATCTTTCATTCCTCTTTCTCTCTTGCCCTCTATCGCTCTCCTCCTCCTCTCCTCTCCTCTTCTCCTCTCTCCTCCTCCTCTCCTCTTTCCTGCTCCTCCTCTCCTCCCTCCTCCTCTCCTCCCTCCTCTCCTCCTCCTCACCTCTCCTCCTCTCCTCCTCTCCTCCTCCTCACCTCTCCTCCCTCCTCACCTCTCCTCCCTCCTCACCTCTCCTCCCTCCTCCTCTCCTCCTCCTCACCTCTCCTCCCTCCTCCTCACCTCTTCTCCTCTCCTCCCTCCTCCTCTCCTCCTCTCCTCCTCCTCACCTCTCCTCCCTCCTCCTCTCCTCCTCCTCACCTCTCCTCCCTCCTCCTCACCTCTTCTCCTCTCCTCCCTCCTCTCCTCCTCCCTCTCTCTCCTCCTCACCTCTCCTCCCTCCTCCTCTCCTCCTCCTCACCTCTCCTCCCTCCTCCTCACCTCTTCTCCTCTCCTCCCTCCTCCTCTCCTCTCTCCTCCTCCTCACCTCTCCTCCTCTCCTCCTCACCTCTTCTCTTCTCCTCTCCTCAGGTCTAAACCAGGTCTAAACCAGGACTGAACCAGGACTAAACCAGGACTAAACCAGGACTAAACCAGGACTAAACCAGGACTAAACCAGGACTAAACCAGTCAAATCAGGACCAAATGCTGGGCTGGGGGTTCAGAGGTGATAGGGTCAGAGGTCGTAGGGTGGCAGGGTCAGAGGTCAGAGGTCACTCACCTGTGCGTGCCCTCCTGCGAGTAGAACACCCCGTAGGTCTGCACTGCTCCGTTGGGCCTCAGGGGGGCGCTCCAGCCCAGGGAGACGAAGCGCGAGGAGATCCGGAGCACCCTGAGGTCCCGGGGGGCCGAGGGGACGCCGGGGTGAGGGGCGGCTGGGGAGGAGGAGGAGGAGTCAGTCACGGGAGGGGCGGGGTCAGGGGGGGGCGGGGCGTCTGAGGGGGCGGGGACAGGTGAGGAGGAGGAGACAGGAAGTGAAGGAGGAAGTGCATCAAAGTAAAAGGACGAGATGAAGGAGCAAAACAACAGGAAACAGGAAGAAGAGAGAAGAGCCGTGAAGCTTCACAATAAAACACAGCTTTACTTTGGCGGGGCAAGAGCGGGGGTGTCAGGGGCATCAGGGGCAAGAGCGGGGGTGTCAGGGGCATCAGGGGCAAGAGCGGGGGTGTCAGGGGCCTCAGGGGCAAGAGCGGGGGTGTCAGGGGCATCAGGGGCAAGAGCGGGGGTGTCAGGGGCATCAGGGGCAAGAGCGGGGGTGTCAGGGGCATCAGGGGCAAGAGCGGGGGTGTCAGGGGCAAGAGCGGGGGTGTCAGGGGCATCAGGGGCAAGAGCGGGGGTGTCAGGGGCATCAGGGGCAAGAGCGGGGGTGTCAGGGGCATCAGGGGCAAGAGCGGGGGGGTCAGGGGCATCAGGGGCAAGAGCGGGGGTGTCAGGGGCATCAGGGGCAAGAGCGGGGTGTCAGGGCAAGAGCGGGGTGTCAGAGGCATCAGGGGCAAGCGGGGGTGTCAGGGGCATCAGGGGCCAGCGCGGGGGTGTCAGGGCATCAGGGGCAGAGCGGGGTGTCAGGGGCATCAGGGCAAGAGCGGGGTGTCACAGGCATCAGGGGCAAGAGCGGGGTGTCAGGGCATCAGGGGCAGAGCGGGGTGTCAGGGCATCAGGGGCAAGCGGGGTGTCAGGGGCATCAGGGGCAAGAGCGGGGGTGTCAGGGGCATCAGGGGCAAGAGCGGGGGTGTCAGGGGCAAGAGCGGGGGTGTCAGGGGCATCAGGGGCAAGAGCGGGGGTGTCAGGGTGTATCAGGGCAGAGCGGGGCAGGGTATCAGGGGCAAGAGCAGGGGTGTCAGGGGCATCAGGGGCAAGAGCGGGGGTGTCAGGGGCATCAGGGGCAAGAGCGGGGGTGTCAGGGGCATCAGGGGCAAGAGCTGGGGGGTCAGGGGCATCAGGGGCAAGAGCAGGGTGTCAGGGCATCAGGGGCAGAGCGGGGTGTCAGGGGCATCAGGGGCAAGAGCGGGGTGTCAGGGCATCAGGGGCAAGAGCGGGGTGTCAGGGCATCAGGGGCAAGAGCGGGGTGTCAGGGGCATCAGGGGCAAGAGCGGGGTGTCAGGGCATCAGGGGGCAAGCGGGGGTGTCAGGGCATCAGGGGCAAGAGCGGGGGTGTCAGGGGCATCAGGGGCAAGAGCGGGGGTGTCAGGGGCATCAGGGGCAAGAGCGGGGGTGTCAGGGGCATCAGGGGCAAGAGCAGGGGTGTCAGGGGCATCAGGGGCAAGAGCAGGGGTGTCAGGGGCATCAGGGGCAAGAGCGGGGGTGTCAGGGGCATCAGGGGCAAGAGCGGGGGTGTCAGGGGCATCAGGGGCAAGAGCGGGGGTGTCAGGGGCATCAGGGGCAAGAGCGGGGGTGTCAGGGGCATCAGGGGCAAGAGCGGGGGTGTCAGGGGCAAGAGCGGGGGTGTCAGGGGCATCGGGGCATCAGGGGCAAGAGCGGGGGTGTCAGGGGCATCAGGGGCAAGAGCGGGGGTGTCAGGGGCATCAGGGGCAAGAGCGGGGGTGTCAGGGGCAAGAGCGGGGGTGTCAGGGGCATCAGGGGCATCAGGGGCAAGAGCGGGGGTGTCAGGGGCATCAGGGGCAAGAGCGGGGGTGTCAGGGGCAAGAGCGGGGGTGTCAGGGCATCAGGGCATCAGGGGCAAGAGCGGGGTGTCAGTATCAGGGCAAGAGCGGGGTGTCAGGGCAAGAGCGGGGGTGTCAGGGGCAAGAGCGGGGTGTCAGGGCATCAGGGGCAAGAGCGGGGTGTCAGGGCATCAGGGGCAAGCGGGGTGTCAGGGGCATCAGGGCAAGAGCGGGGTGTCAGGGGCATCAGGGGCAAGAGCGGGGGTGTCAGGGCATCAGGGCAAGAGCAGGGTGTCAGGGCATCTGGGGCAAGAGCGGGGGCATCAGGGGCAAGAGCGGGGGCGTTAGGGGCATCAGGGGCAAGAGCGGGGGTGTCAGGGGCATCAGGGGCAAGAGCGGGGGTGTCAGGGGCATCAGGGGCAATAGCGGGGGTGTCAGGGGCATCAGGGGCGCTAGCGGGGGTGTCAGGGGCATCAGGGGCAAGAGCGGGGGTGTCAGGGGCATCAGGGGCAAGAGCGGGGGTGTCAGGGGCAAGAGCGGGGGTGTCAGGGGCATCAGGGGCAAGAGCGGGGGTGTCAGGGGCATCTGTCAGGGGCATCAGGGGCAAGAGCGGGGGTGTCAGGGGCATCGGGGCATCAGGGGCAAGAGCGGGGGGGTCAGGGGCATAAGGGGCAAGAGCAGGGGCGTCAGGGGCAACAGGGGCAAGATCAGGGGTGTCAGGGGCATCGGGGCATCAGGGGCAAGAGCAGGGGTGTCAGGGGCATCAGGGGCAAGAGCGGGGGCGTCAGGGGCATCCGGGGCATCAGGGGCAAGAGCAGGGGCGTTAGGGGCATCAGGGGCAAGAGCCGGGGCATCAGGGGCAAGAGTGGTGGTATCAGGAGCAAGAGCGGGGGCGTCAGGGGCAAGAGCGGCTGCGTCAGGGGCAAGAGCGGGGGCATCAGGGGCATCCGGGGCATCAGGGGCAACATCAGGGGCGTTAGGGGCATCAGGAGCAAGAGCGGGGGCGTCAGGGGCAAGAGCGTGGTATCAGGGGCAAGCGCGGGTGTCAGGGCATCAGGGGCAAGAGCGGGGCGTCAGGGCATCAGGGCAAGAGCGGGGTGTCAGGCATCAGGGGCAAAGCGGGGTGTCAGGGAGCAGAGCGGGGTGTCAGGGCATCAGGGGCATCCGGGGCATCAGGGGCAAGAGCAGGGGCGTTAGGGGCAAAAGCGGGGGCGTCAGGGGCAAGAGCGTGGGCATCAGGGGCATCCGGGGCAAGAGCGGGGGTGTCAGGGGCATCAGGGCAAGCGGGGTGTCAGCATCAGGGGCAAACAGGGGCGTTAGGGGCATCAGGGGCAAGAGCGGGGTGTCAGGGCATCAGGGGCAAGAGCGGGGCGTTAGGGGCATCAGGGAGCAGAAGCGGGGTGTCAGGGCATCAGGGGCAAGAGCGTGGGCATCAGGGGCATCCGGGGCAAGAGCGGGGGTGTCAGGGGCATCAGGGGCAAGAGCGGGGGTGTCAGGGGCAAGAGCGGGGGCAACGGGGACATCCGGGGCATCAGGGCAAGAGCAGGGGCGTCAGGGGCATCGGGGCATCAGGGGCAAGAGCAGGGGTGTCAGGGGCATCAGGGGCAAGAGCGGGTGCGTCAGGGGCATCAGGGGCAAGAGCGGGGGTGTCAGGGGCATCAGGGGCAAGAGCGGGGGCGTCAGGGGCATCCGGGGCATCAGGGGCAAGAGCAGGGGCGTTAGGGGCATCAGGGGCAAGAGCCGGGGCATCAGGGGCAAGAGTGGTGGTATCAGGAGCAAGAGCGGGGGCGTTAGGGGCATCAGGGGCAAAAGCGGGGGCGTCAGGGGCAAGAGCGGGGGCGTCAGGGGCAAGAGCGGGGGCGTCAGGGGCAAGAGCGGGGGCGTCAGGGGCATCCGGGGCAAGAGCAGGGGCGTTAGGGGCAAAAGCGGGGGCATCAGGAGCAAGAGCGGGGGCGTCAGGGGCAAGAGCAGGGGCGTTAGGGGCATCAGGGGCAAGAGCAGGGGCGTTAGGGGCATCAGGGGCAAAAGCGGGGCCATCAGGGGCAAGAGCCAGGACATCAGGGGCAAGAGCGGGGGCGTCAGGGGCAAGAGCCGGGGCATCAGGGGCATCCGGGGCATCAGGGGCAAGAGCGGTGGTATCAGGAGCAGGAGCGGGGGCGTCAAGGGCATCAGGGGCATCAGGGGAATCAGGGGAATCAGGGGCATCAGGGGCATCAGGGGCGTCAGGGGCCCGAGTGTCCTGCCCAAAGACACAAAGACGGGAGGCACTGTGATCTGGACTAAACCAGGACTGAACCTGGAGTGAAGGAGAGAAGGAAGAGAGAAGAAAGAGAGAAGGAAAGAAGGAGAAAAGGAGGAGAAAAGGAGAGAAGGAAGCGAGAAGGAGAGAAGGAGAGAAGGAAGCGAGAAGGAGAGAAGGAGAGAAGGAAGCGAGAAGGAGGAGAAGGAGAGAAGGAGAGAAGGAGGAGAAAAGGAGAAGAGAGAAGGAGGAGAAAAGGAGAGGAGGAGAGAAGGAGGAGAAAAGGAGAGGAGAGAAGGAGAGAAGGAGGAGAAAAGGAGAGGAGAGAAGGAGAGAAGGAGGAGAAAATGGAGAGAAGGAGACAAGGAGGAGAAAAGGAGAGAAGGAGAGAAGGAGTGAAGGAAGCCAGAAGGAAGAGAGAAGGAGAGAAGGAGGAGAAAAGGAGAGAAGGAGAGAAGGAAGCGAGAAGGAGAGAAGGAGTGAAGATAGCAAGAAGGAAGAGAGAAGGAGAGAAGGAGGAGAAAAGGAGAGAAGCAGAGAAGGAGGAGAAAAGAAGAGAAGGAGAGAAGGAGTGAAGGAAGCCAGAAGGAAGAGAGAAGGAGAGAAGGAGGAGAAAAGGAGAGAAGGAAGCCAGAAGGAAGAGAGAAGGAGAGAAGGAGGAGAAAAGGAGAGAAGGAGAGAAGGAAGCAAGAAGGAGGAGAAGGAGAGAAGGAGAGAAGGAAGTGAGAAGGAGGAGAAGGAGAGAAGGAAGCGAGAAGGAGAGAAGGAAGCATGAAGGAGGAGAAGGAGAGAAGGAGAGAAGGAAGTGAGAAGGAGGAGAAGGAGAGAAGGAGAGAAGGAAGCGAGAAGGAGGAGAAGGAGAGAAGGAGAGAAGGAAGTGAGAAGGAGGAGAAGGAGGAGAAGGAGAGAAGGAGAGAAGGAAGTGAGAAGGAGGAGAAGGAGAGAAGAAGAGAAGGAAGCGAGAAGGAGGAGGAGGAGAAGGAGAGAAGGAGAGAAGGAAGCGAGAAGGAGAAGGAGAGAAGGAGAGAAGGAAGCGTGAAGGAGGAGAAGGAGAGAAGAAGAGAAGGAAGCGAGAAGGAGGAGAAGGAGAGAAGGAGAGAAGGAAGCGAGAAAGAGAAGAAGGAGAGAAGGAGAGAAGGAAGCGAGAAGGAGGAGAAGGAGAGAAGAAGAGAAGGAAGCGAGAAGGAGGAGAAGGAGAGAAGGAGAGAAGGAAGCGAGAAAGAGAAGAAGGAGAGAAGGAGAGAAGGAAGCGTGAAGGAGAAGGAGAGAAGGAGAGAAGGAAGTGAGAAGGAGGAGAAGGAGAGAAGGAGAGAAGAAAGCGAGAAGGAGAAGAAGGAGAGAAGGAAGCGTGAAGGAGGAGAAGGAGAGAAGGAGAGAAGGAAGCGTGAAGGAGGAGAAGGAGAGAAGGAAGTGAGAAGGAGAAGAAGGAGGAGAAGGAGAGAAGGAAGTGAGAAGGAGAAGAAGGAGAGAAGGAGAGAAGTAAGTGAGAAGGAGAAGAAGGAGAGAAGGAGAGAAGGAAGTGAGAAGGAGAAGAGGGAGAGAAAGAGAGAAGGAAGTGAGAAGGAGGAGAAGGAGAGAAAGACAGAAGGAGAAAAGGAGAGAAGGAGAGAAGGAGAGAAGGAAGCGAGAAGGAGGAGAAGGAGAAAAGGAGAGAAGGAGAGAAGGAAGCGAGAAGGAGGAGAAGGAGAAAAGGAGAGAAGGAAGCGAGAAGGAGAAGAAGGAGAGAAGGAAGCGTGAAGGAGGAGAAGGAGAGAAGGAAAGAAGGAGAAAAGGAGGAGAAAAGGAGAGAAGGAAGCGAGAAGGAGAGAAGGAGAGAAGGAAGCGAGAAGGAGAGAAGGAGAGAAGGAAGCGAGAAGGAGGAGAAGGAGAGAAGGAAGCGAGAAAGAGAAGAAGGAGAGAAGGAGAGAAGAAAGCGTGAAGGAGAAGGAGAGAAGGAGAGAAGGAGGAGAAAAGGAGAAGAGAGAAGGAGGAGAAAAGGAGAGGAGGAGAGAAGGAGGAGAAAAGGAGAGGAGAGAAGGAGAGAAGGAGGAGAAAAGGAGAGGAGAGAAGGAGAGAAGGAGGAGAAAATGGAGAGAAGGAGACAAGGAGGAGAAAAGGAGAGAAGGAGAGAAGGAGTGAAGGAAGCCAGAAGGAAGAGAGAAGGAGAGAAGGAGGAGAAAAGGAGAGAAGGAGAGAAGGAAGCGAGAAGGAGAGAAGGAGTGAAGATAGCAAGAAGGAAGAGAGAAGGAGAGAAGGAGGAGAAAAGGAGAGAAGCAGAGAAGGAGGAGAAAAGAAGAGAAGGAGAGAAGGAGTGAAGGAAGCCAGAAGGAAGAGAGAAGGAGAGAAGGAGGAGAAAAGGAGAGAAGGAAGCCAGAAGGAAGAGAGAAGGAGAGAAGGAGGAGAAAAGGAGAGAAGGAAGCCAGAAGGAAGAGAGAAGGAGAGAAGGAGGAGAAAAGGAGAGAAGGAGAGAAGGAAGCAAGAAGGAGGAGAAGGAGAGAAGGAGAGAAGGAAGTGAGAAGGAGGAGAAGGAGAGAAGGAAGCGAGAAGGAGAGAAGGAAGCGTGAAGGAGGAGAAGGAGAGAAGGAGAGAAGGAAGCGAGAAGGAGGAGAAGGAGAGAAGGAGAGAAGGAAGTGAGAAGGAGGAGAAGGAGGAGAAGGAGAGAAGGAAGTGAGAAGGAGGAGAAGGAGAGAAGAAGAGAAGGAAGCGAGAAGGAGGAGAAGGAGAGAAGGAGAGAAGGAAGCGAGAAGGAGAAGGAGAGAAGGAGAGAAGGAAGCGTGAAGGAGGAGAAGGAGAGAAGAAGAGAAGGAAGCGAGATGGAGGAGAAGGAGAGAAGGAGAGAAGGAAGCGAGAAAGAGAAGAAGGAGAGAAGGAGAGAAGGAAGCGAGAAGGAGGAGAAGGAGAGAAGAAGAGAAGGAAGCGAGAAGGAGGAGAAGGAGAGAAGGAGAGAAGGAAGCGAGAAAGAGAAGAAGGAGAGAAGGAGAGAAGGAAGCGTGAAGGAGAAGGAGAGAAGGAGAGAAGGAAGTGAGAAGGAGGAGAAGGAGAGAAGGAGAGAAGAAAGCGAGAAGGAGAAGAAGGAGAGAAGGAAGCGTGAAGGAGGAGAAGGAGAGAAGGAAGTGAGAAGGAGAAGAAGGAGGAGAAGGAGAGAAGGAAGTGAGAAGGAGAAGAAGGAGAGAAGGAGAGAAGGAAGTGAGAAGGAGAAGAGGGAGAGAAGGAGAGAAGGAAGTGAGAAGGAGGAGAAGGAGAGAAGGAGAGAAGGAAGTGAGAAGGAGGAGAAGGAGAGAAGGAGAGAAGGAAGTGAGAAGGAGAAGAGGGAGAGAAGGAGAGAAGGAAGTGAGAAGGAGGAGAAGGAGAGAAAGACAGAAGGAGAAAAGGAGAGAAGGAGAGAAGGAGAGAAGGAAGCGAGAAGGAGGAGAAGGAGAAAAGGAGAGAAGGAGAGAAGGAAGCGAGAAGGAGGAGAAGGAGAAAAGGAGAGAAGGAAGCGAGAAGGAGAAGAAGGAGAGAAGGAAGCGTGAAGGAGGAGAAGGAGAAAAGGAGAGAAGGAAGCGAGAAGGAGAAGAAGGAGAGAAGGAAGCGTGAAGGAGGAGAAGGAGAGAAGAAGAGAAGGAAGCGAGAAGGAGGAGAAAGAGAAAAGGAGAGAAGGAGAGAAGGAAGCGAGAAGGAGAAAAGGAGAGAAGGAGAGAAGGACAAAAGGAGGAGAAGGAGAGAAGGACAGAAGGAGAGAAGGAGAGAAGGAGAGAAGGACAGAAGGAGAGAAGGAGAGAAGGAGAGAAGGACAGAAGGAGAGAAGGACAGAAGGACAGAAGGAGAGAAGGAGAGAAGGAGAGAAGGACAGAAGGAGAGAAGGAGAGAAGGAGAGAAGGACAGAAGGAGAGAAGGACAGAAGGACAGAAGGAGAGAAGGAGAGAAGGACAGAAGGAGAGAAGGAGAGAAGGACAGAAGGAGAGAAGGAGAGAAGGACAGAAGGAGAGAAGGAGAGAAGGAGAGAAGGACAGAAGGAGAGAAGGAGAGAAGGACAGAAGGAGAGAAGGAGAGAAGGACAGAAGGAGAGAAGGAGAGAAGGACAGAAGGAGAGAAGGAGAGAAGGAGAGAAGGACAGAAGGAGAGAAGGAGAGAAGGAGAGAAGGACAGAAGGAGAGAAGGACAGAAGGACAGAAGGAGAGAAGGAGAGAAGGAGAGAAGGACAGAAGGAGAGAAGGAGAGAAGGAGAGAAGGACAGAAGGAGAGAAGGAGAGAAGGACAGAAGGAGAGAAGGAGAGAAGGACAGAAGGAGAGAAGGACAGAAGGACAGAAGGAGAGAAGGAGAGAAGGAGAGAAGGACAGAAGGAGAGAAGGAGAGAAGGAGAGAAGGACAGAAGGAGAGAAGGACAGAAGGACAGAAGGAGAGAAGGAGAGAAGGAGAGAAGGACAGAAGGAGAGAAGGACAGAAGGAGAGAAGGAGAGAAGGACAGAAGGAGAGAAGGACAGAAGGAGAGAAGGAGAGAAGGACAGAAGGAGAGAAGGACAGAAGGACAGAAGGAGAGAAGGACAGAAGGAGAGAAGGAGAGAAGGACAGAAGGACAGAAGGAGAGAAGGAGAGAAGGACAGAAGGAGAGAAGGACAGAAGGACAGAAGGAGAGAAGGACAGAAGGAGAGAAGGACAGAAGGAGAGAAGGAGAGAAGGAGAGAAGGACAGAAGGAGAGAAGGAGAGAAGGAGAGAAGGAGAGAAGGACAGAAGGACAGAAGGAGAGAAGGACAGAAGGAGAGAAGGAGAGAAGGACAGAAGGACAGAAGGAGAGAAGGAGAGAAGGACAGAAGGAGAGAAGGACAGAAGGACAGAAGGAGAGAAGGACAGAAGGAGAGAAGGACAGAAGGAGAGAAGGAGAGAAGGAGAGAAGGACAGAAGGAGAGAAGGAGAGAAGGAGAGAAGGAGAGAAGGACAGAAGGACAGAAGGAGAGAAGGACAGAAGGAGAGAAGGACAGAAGGAGAGAAGGAGGCACTTCAGTCCGATCCATTTTGTCCTCGGTTTAACTCCAACTGATAAATCAGCCCCTCCCCCACACACTCCTATGTCCTAGCTCCTGTGCCCTACCTCCTACTTCCTATGTCCTAGCTCCTGTGCCCTACCTCCTACTTCCTATGTCCAAGCTCCTATGTCTTACCTCCTTTGTCCTACCTCATACTTCCTATGTCCTAGCTCCTGTGCCCTACCTCCTACTTCCTATGTCCTAGCTCCTGTGCCCTACCTCCTACTTCCTATGTCCAAGCTCCGATGTCTTACCTCCTTTGTCCTACCTCATACTTCCTATGTCCTAGCTCCTGTCTCTCCCTTTGCGCTCCCTTTCCTCAGTCACATTTAGTCACTGATCACCCTTGCACCCTACCTACTATCTCCTATCTCCTATCTCCTACCTCCTAGATCCTCACATGCCCTGGATCAGACTCTGAATCCAGATCCGGATCCAGTCCGAGTTTTACATGAGGCCCCACTGCAGCGGGCGATCGAGCACTGAGCAGACTGTCAAATAGAGAACGAGTCCTATTAACTAAACCAGGACTAAACCAGGACTAAACCAGGACTAAACCAGGACTAAACCAGGACTAAACCAGGACTAAACCAGGACTAAACCAAAACTGAACCAGGACTGAACTGGGACTGAACTGGGACTAAACCAGGACTGAACTGGGACTGAACTGGGACTAAACCAGGACTGAACCAGGACTAAACCAGGACTAAACCAGGACTAAACCAGAACTGAACCGGGACTGAACTGGGACTAAACCAGGACTGAACTGGGACTAAACCAGGACTGAACCAGGACTAAACCAGGACTGAACTGGGACTAAACCAGGACTGAACTGGGACTGAACTGGGACTAAACCAGGACTGAACCAGGACTAAACCAAGACTGAACCGGGACTAAACCAGGACTGAACCAGGACTAAACCAGAACTGAACTGGGACTAAACCAGGACTAAACCAGGACTGAACCAGGACTAAACCAGGACTAAACCAGGACTAAACCAGGACTGAACCAGGACTGAACTGGGACTGAACCAGGACTAAACCAGGACTAAACCAGGACTAAACCAGAACTGAACTGGGACTAAACCAGGACTGAACCAGGACTGAACCAGGACTAAACCAGGACTAAACCAGGACTAAACCAGGACTGAACCAGGACTGAACTGGGACTAAACCAGTACTGAACTGGGACTAAACCAGGACTAAACCAGAACTGAACTGAAACTAAACCAGGACTAAACCAGGACTGAACCAGGACTGAACCAGGACTAAACCAGGACTAAACCAGGACTGAACTGGGACTGAACTGGGACTAAACCAGGACTGAACTGGGACTAAACCAGGACTAAACCAGGACTAAAAAAGGACTGAACCAGGACTAAACCGGGGACTGAACCAGGACTAAACCGGGACTAAAACCAGGACTAAACCAGGACTAAACCAGGACTGAAACAGGACTGAACCAGGACTAAACCAGGACTAAACCAGGACTAAAAAAGGACTGAACCAGGACTAAACCAGGACTAAACCAGGACTAAAAAAGGACTGAACCAGGACTAAACCGGGACTGAACCGGGACTAAACCAGGACTGAACCAGGACTAAACAGGGACTCAACCGACTAAACCAGGACTGAACCAGGACTAAACCAGGACTGAAACAGGACTAAACCAGGACTAAACCGGGACTGAACCGGGACTAAACCGACTACACCAGGACTGAACCAGGACTAAACCAGGACTAAACCGGGACTGAACCGGGACTAAACCGGGACTAAACCAGGACTGAACCAGGACTAAAAAAGGACTGAACCAGGACTAAACCGGGACTAAACCGGGACTGAACCGGGACTGAACCGGGACTAAAAAAGGACTGAACCAGGACTAAACCGGGACTAAACCGGGACTAAACCAGGACTGAACCAGGACTAAACCAGGACTAAACCAGGACTGAAACAGGACTGAACCGGGACTGAACCGGGACTGAACCAGGACTGAACCAGGACTAAACCAGGACTAAACCAGGACTGAACCAGGACTGAACCAGGACTGAACCAGGACTGAACCAGGACTAAACCAGGACTAAACCGGGACTGAACCGGGACTGAACCGGGACTAAACCGGGACTAAACCGGGACTGAACCGGGACTAAACCGGGACTAAACCGGGACTGAACCCGGACTGAACCGGGACTGAACCAGGACTAAACCGGGACTGAACCGGGACTAAACCGGGACTGAACCAGGACTGAACTGGGACTAAACCAGGACTGAACTGGGACTAAACCAGGACTGAACCAGGACTAAACCAGGACTGAACTGGGACTAAACCAGGACTAAACCAGGACTGAACCAGGACTGAACCAGGACTAAACCAGAACTGAACTGGGACTAAACCAGGACTAAACCAGGACTGAACCAGGACTAAACCAGGACTAAACCAGGACTAAACCAGGACTGAACCAGGACTGAACTGGGACTGAACCAGGACTAAACCAGGACTAAACCAGGACTAAACCAGAACTGAACTGGGACTAAACCAGGACTGAACCAGGACTGAACCAGGACTAAACCAGGACTAAACCAGGACTAAACCAGGACTGAACCAGGACTGAACTGGGACTAAACCAGTACTGAACTGGGACTAAACCAGGACTAAACCAGAACTGAACTGAAACTAAACCAGGACTAAACCAGGACTGAACCAGGACTGAACCAGGACTAAACCAGGACTAAACCAGGACTGAACTGGGACTGAACTGGGACTAAACCAGGACTGAACTGGGACTAAACCAGGACTAAACCAGGACTAAAAAAGGACTGAACCAGGACTAAACCGGGACTGAACCGGGACTAAACCGGGACTAAACCAGGACTAAACCAGGACTAAACCAGGACTGAAACAGGACTGAACCAGGACTAAACCAGGACTAAACCAGGACTAAAAAAGGACTGAACCAGGACTAAACCAGGACTAAACCAGGACTAAAAAAGGACTGAACCAGGACTAAACCGGGACTGAACCGGGACTAAACCAGGACTGAACCAGGACTAAACCGGGACTGAACCGGGACTAAACCAGGACTGAACCAGGACTAAACCAGGACTGAAACAGGACTAAACCAGGACTAAACCGGGACTGAACCGGGACTAAACCGGGACTAAACCAGGACTGAACCAGGACTAAACCAGGACTAAACCGGGACTGAACCGGGACTAAACCGGGACTAAACCAGGACTGAACCAGGACTAAAAAAGGACTGAACCAGGACTAAACCGGGACTAAACCGGGACTGAACCGGGACTGAACCGGGACTAAAAAAGGACTGAACCAGGACTAAACCGGGACTAAACCGGGACTAAACCAGGACTGAACCAGGACTAAACCAGGACTAAACCAGGACTGAAACAGGACTGAACCGGGACTGAACCGGGACTGAACCAGGACTGAACCAGGACTAAACCAGGACTAAACCAGGACTGAACCAGGACTGAACCAGGACTGAACCAGGACTAAACCAGGACTAAACCGGGACTGAACCGGGACTGAACCGGGACTAAACCGGGACTAAACCGGGACTGAACCGGGACTAAACCGGGACTAAACCGGGACTGAACCCGGACTGAACCGGGACTGAACCAGGACTAAACCAGGACTAAACCAGGACTGAAACAGGACTGAACTGGGACTGAACCAGGACTGAACCAGGACTAAACCGGGACTGAACCGGGACTAAACCGGGACTGAACCAGGACTGAACCAGGACTGAACCAGGACTGAACCAGGACTGAACCAGGACTGAACCAGGACTGAACCAGGACTGAACCAGGACTATACCAGGACTATACCAGGACTGAACCAGGACTATACTAGGACTAAACCAGGACTAAACCCGGACTAAACCCGGACTAAACCAGGACTGAACCAGGACTGAACCAGGACTGAACCAGGACTGAACCAGGACTAAACCAGGACTGAACCAGGACTAAACCAGGACTAAACCAGGACTAAACCAGGACTTAACCGGGACTAACCCGGGACTAAACCGGGACTAAACCGGGACTAAACCGGGACAAAACCGGGACTAAACCGGGACTAAACCGGGACTGAACCGGGACTAAAC
Source organism: Odontamblyopus lacepedii (assembly GCA_034769755.1). Taxonomy (NCBI): domain Eukaryota; kingdom Metazoa; phylum Chordata; class Actinopteri; order Gobiiformes; family Gobiidae; genus Odontamblyopus; species Odontamblyopus lacepedii. The sequence continues at coordinate 42,085 of JAVCWC010000055.1, forward strand.
CAGGACTAAACCAGGACTGAACCAGGATTGAACCAGGATTAAACCAGACCTGAACCAGGACTGAACCAGGATTAAACCAGGACTAAACCAGGACTGAACCAGGAGTAAACCAGGACTTAACCGGGACTAACCCGGGACTAAACCGGGACTAAACCGGGACTAAACCGGGACTAAACCAGGACTAAACCAGGACTGAAACGGGACTGAACCGGGACTGAACCGGGACTGAACCAGGACTAAACCGGGACTGAACGGGGACTAAACCAGGACTAAACCAGGACTGAACCGGGACTAAAACCAGGACTGAACCGGGACTAAACCAGGACTAAACCAGGACTGAACCGGGACTAAAACCAGGACTGAACCGGGACTAAACCAGGACTAAACCAGGACTGAACCAGGACTGAACTGGGACTAAACCAGGACTAAACCGGGACTGAACTGGGACTAAACCGGGACTAAACCAGGACTAAACCAGGACTGAACCGGGACTAAAACCAGGACTGAACCGGGACTAAACCAGGACTAAACCAGGACTAAACCAAAACTGAACCAGGACTGAACCAGGACTAAACCAGGACTAAACCGGGACTGAACGGGGACTAAACCAGGACTAAACCAGGACTGAAACGGGACTGAACCGGGACTGAACCAGGACTAAACCGGGACTGAACCGGGACTAAACCAGGACTGAACCAGGACTGAACCAGGACTGAACCAGGACTGAACCAGGACTGAACCAGGACTGAACCAGGACTAAACCAGGACTGAACCAGGACTGAACCAGGACTAAACCAGGACTAAACCAGGACTAAACCAGGACTGAACCAGGACTGAACCAGGACTGAACTGGGACTAAACCAGGACTGAACCGGGACTGAACCATGACGGAACCAGGACTAAACTGTGACTAAACTGTGACTAAACCGTGACTAAACCATGACTGAACAAGGACTAAACCAGGACTAAACCAGGACTGAACCAGGACTAAACCAGGACTAAACTGTGACTGAACCAGGACTGAACCAGGACTAAAACCAGGACTGAACCAGGACTAAACCAGGACTGAACCAAAACTGAACCAGGACTGAACCAGGACTAAACCAGGACTAAACCAGGACTGAACCAGGACTGAACCAGGACTAAACCAGGACTAAACCGTGACTGAACCATGACTGAACCAGGACTAAACCCTGGACTAAACCCTGGACTAAACCCTGGACTAAACCGGGACTAAACCAGGACTGAGCCAGGACTAAACCCTGGACTAAACCAGGACTAAAACCAGGACTGAACCAGGACTGAACTGGGACTAAACCAGGACTAAACCGGGACTGAACTGGGACTAAACCGACTAAACCGGGACTGAACTGTGACTAAACCGTGACTAAACCAGGACTGAACGAGGACTAAACCAGGACTGAACTGGGACTAAACCGAGACAAAACCAGGACTAAACAAGGACTAAACCAGGACTAAACCAGGACTGAACCAGGACTAAACCAGGACTAAACCAGGACTGAACTGGGACTGAACTGGGACTAAACCGGGACTAAACCAGGACTAAACTGGGACTGAACTGGGACTAAACCGGGACTAAACCGGGACTGAACTGTGACTAAACCGGGACTAAACCAGGACTGAACGAGGACTAAACCAGGACTGAACCAGGACTAAACCAGGACTAAACCAGGACTGAACTGGGACTAAACCGAGACAAAACCAGGACTGAACTGGGACTAAACCAGGACTAAACCAGGACTAAACCAGGACTGAAACAGGACTGAACCGGGACTGAACCGGGACTGAACCAGGACTGAACCAGGACTAAACCAGGACTAAACCAGGACTGAACCAGGACTGAACCAGGACTGAACCAGGACTAAACCAGGACTAAACCGGGACTGAACCGGGACTGAACCGGGACTAAACCGGGACTAAACCGGGACTGAACCGGGACTAAACCGGGACTAAACCGGGACTGAACCCGGACTGAACCGGGACTGAACCAGGACTAAACCAGGACTAAACCAGGACTGAAACAGGACTGAACTGGGACTGAACCAGGACTGAACCAGGACTAAACCGGGACTGAACCGGGACTAAACCGGGACTGAACCAGGACTGAACCAGGACTGAACCAGGACTGAACCAGGACTGAACCAGGACTGAACCAGGACTGAACCAGGACTATACCAGGACTATACCAGGACTGAACCAGGACTATACTAGGACTAAACCAGGACTAAACCCGGACTAAACCCGGACTAAACCAGGACTGAACCAGGACTGAACCAGGACTGAACCAGGACTGAACCAGGACTAAACCAGGACTGAACCAGGACTAAACCAGGACTAAACCAGGACTAAACCAGGACTTAACCGGGACTAACCCGGGACTAAACCGGGACTAAACCGGGACTAAACCGGGACAAAACCGGGACTAAACCGGGACTAAACCGGGACTGAACCGGGACTAAACCAGGACTGAACCAGGATTGAACCAGGATTAAACCAGGCCTGAACCAGGACTGAACCAGGATTAAACCAGGACTAAACCAGGACTGAACCAGGAGTAAACCAGGACTTAACCGGGACTAACCCGGGACTAAACCGGGACTAAACCGGGACTAAACCGGGACTAAACCAGGACTAAACCAGGACTGAAACGGGACTGAACCGGGACTGAACCGGGACTGAACCAGGACTAAACCGGGACTGAACGGGGACTAAAACCAGGACTGAACAGGGACTGAACCGGGACTAAACCAGGACTAAACCAGGACTGAACCGGGACTAAAACCAGGACTGAACCGGGACTAAACCAGGACTAAACCAGGACTAAACCAAAACTGAACCAGGACTGAACCAGGACTAAACCAGGACTAAACCGGGACTGAACGGGGACTAAACCAGGACTAAACCAGGACTGAAACGGGACTGAACCGGGACTGAACCAGGACTAAACCGGGACTGAACCGGGACTAAACCAGGACTGAACCAGGACTGAACCAGGACTGAACCAGGACTGAACCAGGACTGAACCAGGACTGAACCAGGACTAAACCAGGACTGAACCAGGACTGAACCAGGACTAAACCAGGACTAAACCAGGACTAAACCAGGACTGAACCAGGACTGAACCAGGACTGAACTGGGACTAAACCAGGACTAAACCGGGACTGAACTGGGACTAAACCGGGACTAAACCGGGACTGAACTGTGACTAAACCGGGACTAAACCAGGACTGAACAAGGACTAAACCAGGACTAAACCAGGACTGAACCAGGACTAAACCAGGACTAAACCATGACTGAACCAGGACTGAACCAGGACTAAAACCAGGACTGAACCAGGACTAAACCAGGACTGAACCAAAACTGAACCAGGACTGAACCAGGACTAAACCAGGACTAAACCAGGACTGAACCAGGACTGAACCAGGACTAAACCAGGACTAAACCAAAACTGAACCAGGACTGAACCAGGACTAAACCAGGACTAAACCAGGACTGAACCAGGACTAAACCAGGACTGAACCAGGACTGAACCAGGACTGAACCAGGACTAAACCAGGACTAAACCAGGACTAAACCAGGACTGAACCAGGACTGAACTGGGACTAAACCAGGACTAAACCGGGACTGAACTGGGACTAAACCGGGACTAAACCGGGACTGAACTGTGACTAAACCGGGACTAAACCAGGACTGAACGAGGACTAAACCAGGACTGAACTGGGACTAAACCGAGACAAAACCAGGACTAAACAAGGACTAAACCAGGACTAAACCAGGACTGAACCAGGACTAAACCAGGACTAAACCAGGACTGAACTGGGACTGAACTGGGACTAAACCGGGACTAAACCAGGACTAAACTGGGACTGAACTGGGACTAAACCGGGACTAAACCGGGACTGAACTGTGACTAAACCGGGACTAAACCAGGACTGAACGAGGACTAAACCAGGACTGAACCAGGACTAAACCAGGACTAAACCAGGACTGAACTGGGACTAAACCGAGACAAAACCAGGACTGAACTGGGACTAAACCAGGACTAAACCAGGACTAAACCAGGACTGAACCAGGACTGAACTGGGACTAAACCAGGACTAAACCGGGACTGAACTGTGACTAAACCGGGACTAAACCAGGACTGAACGAGGACTAAACCAGGACTAAACCAGGACTGAACCAGGACTAAACCAGGACTAAACCAGGACTGAACTGGGACTGAACTGGGACTAAACCGAGACAAAACCAGGACTAAACAAGGACTAAACCAGGACTGAAACAGGACTGAACTGGGACTGAACCAGGACTGAACCAGGACTAAACCGGGACTGAACCGGGACTAAACCGGGACTGAACCAGGACTGAACCAGGACTGAACCAGGACTGAACCAGGACTGAACCAGGACTGAACCAGGACTGAACCAGGACTGAACCAGGACTATACCAGGACTATACCAGGACTGAACCAGGACTATACTAGGACTAAACCAGGACTAAACCCGGACTAAACCCGGACTAAACCAGGACTGAACCAGGACTGAACCAGGACTGAACCAGGACTGAACCAGGACTAAACCAGGACTGAACCAGGACTAAACCAGGACTAAACCAGGACTAAACCAGGACTTAACCGGGACTAACCCGGGACTAAACCGGGACTAAACCGGGACTAAACCGGGACAAAACCGGGACTAAACCGGGACTAAACCGGGACTTAACCGGGACTAAACCAGGACTGAACCAGGATTGAACCAGGATTAAACCAGGCCTGAACCAGGACTGAACCAGGATTAAACCAGGACTAAACCAGGACTGAACCAGGAGTAAACCAGGACTTAACCGGGACTAACCCGGGACTAAACCGGGACTAAACCGGGACTAAACCGGGACTAAACCAGGACTAAACCAGGACTGAAACGGGACTGAACCGGGACTGAACCGGGACTGAACCAGGACTAAACCGGGACTGAACGGGGACTAAAACCAGGACTGAACAGGGACTGAACCGGGACTAAACCAGGACTAAACCAGGACTGAACCGGGACTAAAACCAGGACTGAACCGGGACTAAACCAGGACTAAACCAGGACTAAACCAAAACTGAACCAGGACTGAACCAGGACTAAACCAGGACTAAACCGGGACTGAACGGGGACTAAACCAGGACTAAACCAGGACTGAAACGGGACTGAACCGGGACTGAACCAGGACTAAACCGGGACTGAACCGGGACTGAACCAGGACTGAACCAGGACTGAACCAGGACTGAACCAGGACTGAACCAGGACTGAACCAGGACTGAACCAGGACTAAACCAGGACTGAACCAGGACTGAACCAGGACTAAACCAGGACTAAACCAGGACTAAACCAGGACTGAACCAGGACTGAACCAGGACTGAACTGGGACTAAACCAGGACTAAACCGGGACTGAACTGGGACTAAACCGGGACTAAACCGGGACTGAACTGTGACTAAACCGGGACTAAACCAGGACTGAACAAGGACTAAACCAGGACTAAACCAGGACTGAACCAGGACTAAACCAGGACTAAACCATGACTGAACCAGGACTGAACCAGGACTAAAACCAGGACTGAACCAGGACTAAACCAGGACTGAACCAAAACTGAACCAGGACTGAACCAGGACTAAACCAGGACTAAACCAGGACTGAACCAGGACTGAACCAGGACTAAACCAGGACTAAACCAAAACTGAACCAGGACTGAACCAGGACTAAACCAGGACTAAACCAGGACTGAACCAGGACTAAACCAGGACTGAACCAGGACTGAACCAGGACTAAACCAGGACTAAACCAGGACTAAACCAGGACTGAACCAGGACTGAACTGGGACTAAACCAGGACTAAACCGGGACTGAACTGGGACTAAACCGGGACTAAACCGGGACTGAACTGTGACTAAACCGGGACTAAACCAGGACTGAACGAGGACTAAACCAGGACTGAACTGGGACTAAACCGAGACAAAACCAGGACTAAACAAGGACTAAACCAGGACTAAACCAGGACTGAACCAGGACTAAACCAGGACTAAACCAGGACTGAACTGGGACTGAACTGGGACTAAACCGGGACTAAACCAGGACTAAACTGGGACTGAACTGGGACTAAACCGGGACTAAACCGGGACTGAACTGTGACTAAACCGGGACTAAACCAGGACTGAACGAGGACTAAACCAGGACTGAACCAGGACTAAACCAGGACTAAACCAGGACTGAACTGGGACTAAACCGAGACAAAACCAGGACTGAACTGGGACTAAACCAGGACTAAACCAGGACTAAACCAGGACTGAACCAGGACTGAACTGGGACTAAACCAGGACTAAACCGGGACTGAACTGGGACTAAACCGGGACTAAACCGGGACTAAACCAGGACTGAACGAGGACTAAACCAGGACTAAATCAGGACTGAACCAGGACTAAACCAGGACTAAACCAGGACTGAACTGGGACTGAACTGGGACTAAACCGAGACAAAACCAGGACTAAACAAGGACTAAACCAGGACTGAACCAGGACTAAACCAGGACTAAACCAGGACTGAACCAGGACTAAACCAGGACTGAACCAGGACTAAACCAGGACTAAACCAGGACTGAACCGGGACTGAACTGGGACTAAACCGAGACAAAACCAGGACTAAACAAGGACTAAACCAGGACTAAACCAGGACTGAACCAGGACTAAACCAGGACTAAACCAGGACTGAACTGGGACTGAACTGGGACTAAACCAGGACTGAACCAACACTAAACCAGGACTAAACCAGGACTAAACCAGGACTAAACCAGGACTGAACTGGGACTAAACCAGGACTGAACCAGGACTAAACCAGGACTGAACCAGGACTGAACCAGGACTGAACCAGAACTGAACCAGGACTAAACCAGGATTGAACCAGTATTTTCACACAGACTGGGGGCTTAAGTGTCTTGCCCAAGGACACAGGGGAAGTGTCATGTGGGAATGGCCCCCGACCTGCAACTTTAACCGACAAACGGACGAAAAGACAGAGACAAAGAGAAACAGACAACGAGGACACGTCTAGTCCGGGTTAAGTCCAGGTTTAGTCCGGGTTTAGTCCTGGTTTAGTCCTGGTTCAGTCCTGGTTCAGTCCTGGTTTAGTCCTGGTTTAGTCCGGGTTTAGTCCGGGTTTAGTCTGGGTATAGTCCAGGTTTAGTCCGGGTTTAGTCCTGGTTTAGTCCTGGTTTAGTCCTGGTTCAGTCCTGGTTCAGTCCTGGTTTAGTCCTGGTTTAGTCCTGGTTCAGTCCTGGTTCAGTCCTGGTTTAGTCTGGGTATAGTCCAGGTTTAGTCCGGGTTTAGTCTGGGTATAGTCCAGGTTTAGTCCAGGTTTAGTCCGGGTTTAGTCCGGGTTTAGTCCAGGTTTAGTCCGGGTTTAGTCCTGGTTTAGTCCGGGTTTAGTCCGGGTTTAGTCCAGGTTTAGTCTGGGTGTGCCGTTGCCGTGGTGACCTGGGGGGGCGGGGCTTACCTGGCTCCCTGATGACGAGCTGGGCGGTTGCCGTGGCGATGCCGACGGAGTTCTCAGCAACGCACTGATAAAACCCCTCGTCGGACTTCACCAGACCCAAGACCTGCAGCGTGCTCCCGTCCTGAGGAGAGACCGGGTCAGAACCACGACCGGACCAGGACCGGACCAGGACCGGACCAGGACCGGACCAGGACAGGACCAGGACCGGACCAGGACCGGACCAGGACCGGACCAGGACCGGACCAGGACCGGACCAGGACAGGACCAGGACCGGACCAGGACCGGACCAGGACAGGACCAGGACCGGACCAGGACAGGACCAGGACAGGACCAGGACAGGACCAGGACAGGACCAGGACCGGACCAGGACCGGACCAGGACCGGACCAGGACAGGACCAGGACAGGACCAGGACCGGACCAGGACCGGACCAGGACCGGACCAGGACCGGACCAGGACCGGACCAGGACAGGACCAGGACCGGACCAGGACCGGACCAGGACCGGACCAGGACCGGACCAGGACAGGACCAGGACCGGACCAGGACCGGGACCGGACCAGGACAGGACCAGGACAGGACCAGGACAGGACCAGGACAGGACCAGGACAGGACCAGGACAGGACCAGGACCGGACCAGGACCGGACCAGGACCGGACCAGGACAGGACCAGGACAGGACCAGGACCGGACCAGGACCGGACCAGGACAGGACCAGGACCGGACCAGGACCGGACCAGGACAGGACCAGGACAGGACCAGGACCGGACCAGGACCGGACCAGGACAGGACCAGGACAGGACCAGGACAGGACCAGGACCGGACCAGGACCGGACCAGGACAGGACCAGGACCGGACCAGGACCGGACCAGGACAGGACCAGGACAGGACCAGGACCGGACCAGGACCGGACCAGGACCGGACCAGGACCGGACCAGGACAGGACCAGGACCGGACCAGGACCGGACCAGGACCGGACCAGGACAGGACCAGGACCGGACCAGGACCGGACCAGGACAGGACCAGGACCGGACCAGGACAGGACCAGGACAGGACCAGGACCGGACCAGGACAGGACCAGGACAGGACCAGGACTAAAACATGTCCAAAATAGAACTAAGTAAACTAGGATTTGAACTAGAACTAAACTGAACCCGGTCTAAACTAGGGGTGTGTTCAAAAAATCGATACGGGGATACATCGTCGTGGGCCTCTTGGCGATACACGTATCGATACGGAGGCGTCAGTATCGATATTTTACATGCAACAAACATTATTTATGAAGCTTCAGCAAACTGCGTCTGATAAGTGATCCTTGCACTGCGCATGTCGTACTGTCAGAGGATCATTCCTCCTGCACTACAGCCTTGTTAAGGCCGTATCTTCAGTTTACTTTCCTCAGAGGAGCTGCATGTCAGCACACAGCCTTGTTCAGCCATGTTTACACCCACCCGCCCGCCGGCGGCCATTACACAACATTAAGAAGTCAAGCCAGATATTCACCGTACTTATTTTTCCACTATTGACCTGCTGTACATCGTTTGAAAGCTTAATTCCTCAGTAAAACCACCATATCATTCATTTTATGCCACACAGCCCAAAGAGCCAGAACTTATAATTCCCGAAAATATTCATCGCTTTTCTTACCTTTGAGCCGGTTCTGTCGGTCCGAAACGGGTCCAGTCCAGGAATAGCTGTGCTCAATTAGTCCGTAACAGTCCACAGAAAAAGAATATCCAGTTGCTTTTTTCATAAAATAATTCCATGTGGAGAAATAATCCAGAAAGTCCGAGTTTGTCTGAATGGATGAGCGACGCATCTCTCTACTACTCTCGCTCTTGGTCCTTAGCATAGCTAAACGCTTAGCTCCTGTTAGCGGTGTGGGGTATGTTTGTTTTCTCCACACTCTTAGCTACAAAACAAGCGTATCCAGGCTTCGGTCCGGCTACGGGGCGCCGCGCTACAGCTTGGGGAACAAAACGAGTGCGTCCAGTTAGCGGCGTATTGCGCATGACCGAGGGACAGTTCCACGGCAAAACCTCTTCAGTCATTGGTTCTTTCAGGAAATGATTGACAGATCTGAGTAGCCTATGAAAAGACGATTTCAGCGGTGGGCCCCACGTGGGGCAGAGGTGCTGTAGTGATAGGCTCCATGCGCTCTGTGTACGGAGACTCTCTCTCTCCTCCTTTTACGCACACTCACAGGTGGAGGCACAGAGACATAAGGAGGGAAATGTTTTGGCTTGTTTTAGTTATTTATCTGAAGAAAACCTGCCTAAAGTTCAGAAGATGGTTTATTTATTATACATGACATCTTATTCCAGTTTGAACATCTGGTGCATATCTGAACCCTCGTGCCGAGTGTTAACAGGTGAATCAGGGGCCGTTTCTGCCTCACAGCTTCTTCTGTTCCACTGGAGCTGATGCACCAAAATAAAAGAACATCTGAGGAAACATCTGTGTTTAAATTACAGGTAAAATATCGGGACACGTATCGCCTTGAAGACCATGTATCGGGAAACCCCTGTATCACGAATCGTATCGTATCGCAAGGTTGTTGGCAATACCCACCCCTAGTCTAAACCTGGACTAAACCAGGACTAAACCAGGACTAAACCAGGACTAAACCAGGACTAAACCAGGACTAAACCAGGACTAAACCAGGACTAAACCAGGACTAAACCAGGACTAAACCTGGACTAAACCAGGACTAAACCAGGACTAAACCGGGTCTGGTCCGTACCACGATCTGGAAGTAGTCGGAGGGGATGACGTCCTCGCCGTTCTTCACCCAGCGAACAGCAGGGGGCGGAGTCCCCGTCACAGAACACTCGAACTCCACGTCTGTGGAGAGGAGAGACGCCACCGAGGAAGGGAAGGAGAGGAACTGAGGAGGAACTGAGGAGGAGAGGAGAGAGAAGGAGAGAGGAGAGGAGGAGAGAGGAGAGAGGAGGAGAGGAGAGAGGAGAGGAGAGAGGAGAGAGGAGAGAGGAGAGAGGAGAGAGGAGAGAGGAGAGAGGAGAGAGAAGGAGAGAGGAGAGGAGAGAGGAGAGAGGAGGAGAGAGGAGAGAGGAGAGGAGAGAGGAGAGTAGGAGAGAGGAGAGGAGGAGAGAGGAGAGAGAAGAGAACAACATTTTAAATCTGCCCCATATTTGAAGATTAAATGACACTTTTGTAAATCTTCCTGAGACTAAACCAGGACTAAACCAGGACTAAACCAGGACTGAACCAGGACTGAACCAGGACTGAACCAGGACTGAACCAGGACTAAACAAGGACTAAACCAGGTCTAAACCAGGACTAAACCAGGACTGAACCAGGACTGAACCAGGACTGAACCAGGACTAAACCAGGACTAAACAAGGACTAAACCAGGTCTAAACCAGGACTAAACCAGGACTGAACCAGGACTGAACCAGGACTGAACCAGGACTGAACCAGGACTGAACCAGGACTAAACCAGGACTAAACAAGGACTAAACCAGGTCTAAACCAGGACTAAACCAGGACTGAACCAGGACTGAACCAGGACTGAACCAGGACTAAACCAGGACTAAACAAGGACTAAACCAGGACTAAACCAGGACTAAACCAGGACTGAACCAGGACTGAACCAGGACTGAACCAGGACTAAACCAGGACTAAACAAGGACTAAACCAGGTCTAAACCAGGACTAAACCAGGACTAAACCAGGACTAAACCAGGACTGAACCAGGACTAAACCAGGACTGAACCAGGACTGAACCAGGACTAAACCAGGACTGAACCAGGACTGAACCAGGACTGAACCAGGACTAAACCAGGACTGAACCAGGACTGAACCAGGACTGAACCAGGACTAAACCAGGACTGAACCAGGACTAAACCAGGGCTAAACCAGGACTAAACCAGGACTAAACAAGGACTAAACCAGGACTGAACCAGGACTAAACCAGGACTGAACCAGGACTGAACCAGGACTAAACCAGGACTAAACCAGGACTGAACCAGGACTGAACCAGGACTAAACCAGGACCGAACCAGGACTAAACCAGGACTGAACCAGGACTAAACCAGGACTAAACCAGGACTAAACCAGGACTAAACCAGGACTGAACCAGGACTGAACCAGGACTGAACCAGGACTAAACCAGGACTAAACAAGGACTAAACCAGGTCTAAACCAGGACTAAACCAGGACTAAACCAGGACTAAACCAGGACTGAACCAGGACTAAACCAGGACTGAACCAGGACTAAACCAGGACTGAACCAGGACTGAACCAGGACTAAACCAGGACTGAACCAGGACTGAACCAGGACTGAACCAGGACTAAACCAGGACTGAACCAGGACTGAACCAGGACTGAACCAGGACTAAACCAGGACTGAACCAGGACTGAACCAGGACTGAACCAGGACTAAACCAGGACTAAACAAGGACTAAACCAGGTCTAAACCAGGACTAAACCAGGACTAAACCAGGACTAAACCAGGACTAAACCAGGACTGAACCAGGACTAAACCAGGACTAAACCAGGACTGAACCAGGACTGAACCAGGACTGAACCAGGACTAAACCAGGACTGAACCAGGACTAAACCAGGACTAAACCAGGACCGAACCAGGACTAAACCAGGACTGAACCAGGACTAAACCAGGACTAAACCAGGACTAAACCAGGACTAAACCAGGACTGAACCAGGACTGAACCAGGACTAAACCAGGACTGAACCAGGACTGAACCAGGACTGAACCAGGACTAAACCAGGACTAAACAAGGACTAAACCAGGTCTAAACCAGGACTAAACCAGGACTAAACCAGGACTAAACCAGGACTGAACCAGGACTAAACCAGGACTAAACCAGGACTGAACCAGGACTGAACCAGGACTGAACCAGGACTAAACCAGGACTAAACAAGGACTAAACCAGGTCTAAACCAGGACTAAACCAGGACTGAACCAGGACTAAACCAGGACTGAACCAGGACTGAACCAGGACTGAACCAGGACTAAACCAGGACTAAACAAGGACTAAACCAGGTCTAAACCAGGACTAAACCAGGACTAAACCAGGACTAAACCAGGACTGAACCAGGACTAAACCAGGACTAAACCAGGACTGAACCAGGACTGAACCAGGACTGAACCAGGACTAAACCAGGACTAAACAAGGACTAAACCAGGTCTAAACCAGGACTAAACCAGGACTAAACCAGGACTGAACCAGGACTAAACCAGGACTGAACCAGGACTGAACCAGGACTGAACCAGGACTAAACCAGGACTAAACAAGGACTAAACCAGGTCTAAACCAGGACTAAACCAGGACTAAACCAGGACTAAACCAGGACTAAACCAGGACTGAACCAGGACTGAACCAGGACTGAACCAGGACTAAACCAGGACTAAACAAGGACTAAACCAGGTCTAAACCAGGACTAAACCAGGACTGAACCAGGACTGAACCAGGACTGAACCAGGACTAAACCAGGACTAAACCAGGACTGAACCAGGACTAAACCAGGACTGAACCAGGACTAAACCAGGACTGAACCAGGACTGAACCAGGACTGAACCAGGACTGAACCAGGACTAAACCAGGACTAAACAAGGACTAAACCAGGTCTAAACCAGGACTAAACCAGGACTGAACCAGGACTAAACCAGGACTGAACCAGGACTGAACCAGGACTGAACCAGGACTAAACCAGGACTAAACCAGGACTGAACCAGGACTAAACCAGGACTGAACCAGGACTAAACCAGGACTGAACCAGGACTGAACCAGGACTGAACCAGGACTGAACCAGGACTAAACCAGGACTAAACAAGGACTAAACCAGGACTAAACCAGGTCTAAACCAGGACTAAACCAGGACTGAACCAGGACTGAACCAGGACTGAACCAGGACTAAACCAGGACTAAACCAGGACTGAACCAGGACTAAACCAGGACTGAACCAGGACTGAACCAGGACTGAACCAGGACTGAACCAGGACTGAACCAGGACTAAACCAGGACTAAACAAGGACTAAACCAGGTCTAAACCAGGACTAAACCAGGACTGAACCAGGACTAAACCAGGACTGAACCAGGACTGAACCAGGACTGAACCAGGACTAAACCAGGACTAAACAAGGACTAAACCAGGTCTAAACCAGGACTAAACCAGGACTGAACCAGGACTAAACCAGGACTGAACCAGGACTGAACCAGGACTGAACCAGGACTAAACCAGGACTAAACCAGGACTAAACCAGGACTCAGACATTCTCTGGTTCTGTTGGTTCTTACCGAGCACGTCGAGTCTGGCCGTGGAGCTGATGTTCTGCAGTTTGTTGGAGGCGATGCAGGTGTAGGAGCCGGAGTCGTCCAGCGTGATGCTCCGGACCACCAGGCTGGACCCTCCCAACAGGAAGTACTTCTTATTCCTGAGAAATGACAGAGCAGAAGGTCAGAGGAGCCGAGGAGCCGAGGAGCCGAGGAGCCGAGGAGCCGAGGAGCCGAGGAGGTACCAGGTCTGCAGGATCTCCTCTCCTCTCCTCCACGAGACGCTGGGGGTGGGGAACCCCGAGGCGGAACACTCCAGGACGGCGTGCGTTCCCAGGGGGGCGCTGACCGGGGAAGGACGCAGCAGGAAGGACAGACTCCGTGCGACACCGGGCTCTGTGGAGAACAACACACTTCCTGTTAGACCTCCTCCTCCTCCAGACCTCCTCCTCCAGACCTCCTCCTCCAGACCTCCTCCTCCAAACCTCCTCCAAACCTCCTCCTCCAAACCTCCTCCTCCAAACCTCCTCCTCCAAACCTCCTCCTCCAAACCTCCTCCAAACCTCCTCCTGCAGACCTCCTCCTGCAAACCTCCTCCTCCAAACCTCATCCTCCAAACCTCATCCTCCAGACCTCCTCCTCCAAACCTCCTCCTCCAAACCTCCTCCTCCAGACCTCCTCCTCCAAACCTCCTCCTCCAGACCTCCTCCTCCAAACCTCCTCCTCCAGACCTCCTCCTCCAGACCTCCTCCTGCAAACCTCCTCCTCCAGACCTCCTCCTCCAAACCTCCTCCTCCAAACCTCATCCTCCAGACCTCCTCCTCCAGACCTCCTCCTCCAGACCTCCTCCTCCAAACCTCCTCCAAACCTCCTCCTCCAGACCTCCTCCTCCAAACCTCCTCCTCCAAACCTCCTCCTCCAGACCTCCTCCTCCAAACCTCCTCCTGCAAACCTCCTCCTCCAGACCTCCTCCTCCAGACCTCCTCCTCCAGACCTCCTCCTCCAAACCACCTCCACCAAACCTCCTCCTCCTCCAAACCTCCTCCTCCCCACCTCCTCCTCCAAACCTCCTCCAAACCTCCTCCTCCAAACCTCCTCCTCCAAACCTCCTCCTCCAGACCTCCTCCTCCAAACCTCCTCCTCCAAACCTCCTCCTCCAAACCTCCTCCTCCAGACCTCCTCCTCCAAACCTCCTCCAGACCTCCTCCTCCAGACCTCCTCCTCCAAACCTCCTCCTCCAAACCTCCTCCTCCAAACCTCCTCCTCCAGACCTCCTCCTCCAAACCTCCTCCTCCAAACCTCCTCCTCCAAACCTCCTCCTCCAAACCTCATCCTCCAAACCTCATCCTCCAGACCTCCTCCTCCAAACCTCCTCCTCCAAACCTCCTCCTCCAGACCTCCTCCTCCAAACCTCCTCCTCCAGACCTCCTCCTCCAAACCTCCTCCTCCAGACCTCCTCCTCCAGACCTCCTCCTGCAAACCTCCTCCTCCAGACCTCCTCCTCCAAACCTCCTCCTCCAAACCTCATCCTCCAGACCTCCTCCTCCAGACCTCCTCCTCCAGACCTCCTCCTCCAAACCTCCTCCAAACCTCCTCCTCCAGACCTCCTCCTCCAAACCTCCTCCTCCAAACCTCCTCCTCCAGACCTCCTCCTCCAAACCTCCTCCTGCAAACCTCCTCCTCCAGACCTCCTCCTCCAGACCTCCTCCTCCAGACCTCCTCCTCCAAACCTCCTCCTCCAAACCTCCTCCTCCAAACCTCCTCCTCCAGACCTCCTCCTCCAAACCTCCTCCAAACCTCCTCCTCCAAACCTCCTCCTCCAAACCTCCTCCTCCAGACCTCCTCCTCCAAACCTCCTCCTCCAAACCTCCTCCTCCACACCTCCTCCTCCAGACCTCCTCCTCCAAACCTCCTCCAGACCTCCTCCTCCAGACCTCCTCCTCCAAACCTCCTCCTCCAAACCTCCTCCTCCAAACCTCCTCCTCCAGACCTCCTCCTCCAAACCTCCTCCTGCAAACCTCCTCCTCCAGACCTCCTCCTCCAGACCTCCTCCTCCAGACCTCCTCCTCCAGACCTCCTCCTCCACACCTCCTCCTCCAAACCTCCTCCTCCAAACCTCCTCCTCCAAACCTCCTCCTCCAAACCTCCTCCTCCAAACCTCCTCCTCCTCCAGACCTCCTCCTCCAGACCTCCTCCTCCACTCCTCCTCCTCCACTCCTCCTCCTCCAATCCTCCTCCTGCATACCTCCTCCTCCAAACCTCCTCCTCCAAACCTCCTCCAAACCTCCTCCTCCAAACCTCCTCCTCCAGACCTCCTCCTCCAAACCTCCTCCTCCAGACCTCCTCCTCCAAACCTCCTCCTCCAAACCTCCTCCTCCAAACCTCCTCCTCCAAACCTCCTCCTCCAGACCTCCTCCTCCAAACCTCCTCCTCCAAACCTCCTCCTCCAAACCTCCTCCTCCAAACCTCCTCCTCCAAACCTCCTCCTCCAAACCTCCTCCTCCAAACCTCCTCCTCCAAACCTCCTCCTCCTCCAGACCTCCTCCTCCAGACCTCCTCCTCCAAACCTCCTCCTCCAAACCTCCTCCTCCAAACCTCCTCCTCCAGACCTCCTCCTCCAAACCTCCTCCTCCAAACCTCCTCCTCCTCCACTCCTCCTCCTCCATACCTCCTCCTCCAAACCTCCTCCTCCAAACCTCCTCCTCCAAACCTCCTCCTGCAAACCTCCTCCTCCAAACCTCCTCCTCCAAACCTCCTCCAGACCTCCTCCTCCAAACCTCCTCCTCCAGACCTCCTCCTCCAAACCTCCTCCTCCAGACCTCCTCCTCCAAACCTCCTCCTGCAAACCTCCTCCTCCAGACCTCCTCCTGCAGACCTCCTCCTCCAAACCTCCTCCTCCAGACCTCCTCCTCCAGACCTCCTCCTCCAAACCTCCTCCTCCAAACCTCCTCCTCCAAATCTCCTCCTCCAAACCTCCTCCTGCAAACCTCCTCCTCCAAACCTCCTCCTCCAAACCTCCTCCAAACCTCCTCCTCCAAACCTCCTCCTCCAGACCTCCTCCTCCAAACCTCCTCCTCCAAATCTCCTCCTCCAAACCTCCTCCTGCAAACCTCCTCCTCCAAACCTCCTCCTCCAGACCTCCTCCTCCAAACCTCCTCCTCCAAACCTCCTCCTGCAAACCTCCTCCTCCAAACCTCCTCCTCCAAACCTCCTCCTCCAGACCTCCTCCTCCAAACCTCATCCTCCAGACCTCCTCCTCCAGACCTCCTCCTCCAAACCTCCTCCTCCAGACCTCCTCCTCCAAACCTCCTCCTCCAAACCTCCTCCTCCAAACCTCCTCCTCCAAACCTCCTCCTCCAAACCTCCTCCTGCAAACCTCCTCCTCCAGACCTCCTCCTCCAAACCTCCTCCTCCAAACCTCATCCTCCAGACCTCCTCCTCCAGACCTCCTCCTCCAAACCTCCTCCTCCAGACCTCCTCCTCCAAACCTCCTCCTGCAAACCTCCTCCTCCAGACCTCCTCCTCCAAACCTCCTCCTCCAAACCTCCTCCTCCAAACCTCATCCTCCAGACCTCCTCCTCCAAACCTCCTCCTACAGAACTCCTCCTCCAAACCTCCTCCTCCACACCTCCTCCTCCAAACCTCCTCCTGCAAACCTCCTCCTCCAGACCTCCTCCTCCAGACCTCCTCCTCCAGACCTCCTCCTCTAAACCTCCTCCAGACCTCCTCCTCCAGAGCAGATCTACACCAGACCTCCTCCAAACCTCCTCCTCCAGACCTCCTCCTCCAAACTTCCTCCTCCAAACCTCCTCCTGCAAACCTCCTCCTCCAGACCTCCTCCTCCAAACCTCCTCCTCCAAACCTCCTCCTGCAACCCTCCTCCTCCAGACCTCCTCCTCCAGACCTCCTCCTCCAAACCTCCTCCTCCAGACCTCATCCTCCAAACCTCCTCCAAACCTCCTCCTCCAAACCTCCTCCTCCAGACCTCCTCCTCCAAACCTCCTCCTCCAAACCTCCTCCTGCAAACCTCCTCCTCCAAACCTCCTCCTCCAAACCTCCTCCTCCAAACCTCCTCCTCCAGACCTCCTCCTCCAAACCTCCTCCTCCAGACCTCCTCCTCCAAACCTCCTCCTCCAGACCTCCTCCTCCAGACCTCCTCCTCCAAACCTCCTCCTCCATACCTCCTCCTCCAAACCTCATCCTCCAAACCTCCTCCTCCACACCTCCTCCTCCAAACCTCCTCCTCCAAACCTCCTCCTCCACACCTCCTCCTCCAGACCTCCTCCTCTAAACCTCCTCCAGACCTCCTCCTCCATACCTCCTCCTCTAAACCTCCTCCAGACCTCCTCCTCCAGAGCAGATCTCCTCCAGATCTCCTCCAAACCTGCTCCTCCAAACCTCCTCCTCCACACCTCCTCCTCCAGACCTCCTCCTCTAAACCTCCTCCAGACCTCCTACAGACCTCCTCCTCCAAACCTCCTCCTCCAGACCTCCTCCTCCAAACCTCCTCCAGACCTCCTCCTCTAAACCTCCTCCAGACCTCCTCCTCCAAAGCAGACCTCCTCCAGACCTCCTCCAAACCTCCTCCTCCAAACCTCCTCCTCCAGACCTCCTCCTCCAAACCTCCTCCTCCAAACCTCCTCCTCCAGACCTCCTCCTCCAAACCTCCTCCTCCAGACCTCCTCCTCCAAACCTCCTCCTCCAAACCTCCTCCTCCAGACCTCCTCCTCCAAACCTCCTCCTCCAAACCTCCTCCTCCAGACCTCCTCCTCTAAACCTCCTCCTCCAAACCTCCTCCTCCAAACCTCCTCCTCCAGAGCAGACCTCCTCCAGACCTCCTCCAAACCTCCTCCTCCAAACCTCCTCCTCCAGACCTCCTCCTCCAAACCTCCTCCTCCAAACCTCCTCCTCCAGACCTCCTCCTCTAAACCTCCTCCTCCAAACCTCCTCCTCCAGACCTCCTCCTCCAGAGCAGACCTCCTCCAGACCTCCTCCAAACCTCCTCCTCCAAACCTCCTCCTCCAAACCTCCTCCTCCAAACCTCCTCCTCCAGACCTCCTCCTCTAAACCTCCTCCAGACCTCCTCCTCTAAACCTCCTACACCCCTACTAGTTCAAACCTCCTCCTCCAGACCTCCTCCTCCAAACCTCCTCCAGACCTCCTCCTCCAGACCTCCTCCTCCAAACCTCCTCCTCTAAACCTCCTCCAGACCTCCTCCTCCAGAGCAGACCTCCTCCAGACCTCCTCCAAATCTCCTCCTTCAAACCTCCTCCTCCAGACCTCCTCCTCCAAACCTCCTCCTCCAAACCCCCTCCTCCAGACCTCCTCCTCCAGACCTCCTCCTCCAGACCTCCTCCAAACCTCCTCTTCTAAACCTCCTCCAGACCTCCTCCTCCAAACCTCCTCCAAACCTCCTCTTCTAAACCTCCTCCAGACCTCCTCCTCCAGACCTCCTCCTCTAAACCTCCTCCAGACCTCCTCCAGACCTCCTCCTCCAGACCTCCTCCTCTAAACCTCCTCCAGAACAGACCTCCTCCAGACCTCCTCCTCTAAACCCCCTCAAGACCAGACCTCCTTCAGACCTCCTCCTCCAAACCTCCTCCTCCAAACCTCCTCCTCCAGACCTCCTCCTCCAAACCTCCTCCTCCAAACCTCCTCCTCCAAACCTCCTCCTCCAAACCTCCTCCTCCAGACCTCTTCCTCTAAACCTCCTCCAGACCTCCTCCTCTAAACCTCCTCCAGACCTCCTAGTTCAAACCTCCTCCTCCAGACCTCCTCCTCCAAACCTCCTCCAGACCTCCTCCTCCAGACCTCCTCCTCCAAACCTCCTCCTCTAAACCTCCTCCAGACCTCCTCCTCCAGAGCAGACCTCCTCCAGACCTCCTCCAAATCTCCTCCTTCAAACCTCCTCCTCCAGACCTCCTCCTCCAAACCTCCTCCTCAAAACCTCCTCCTCCAGACCTCCTCCTCCAGACCTCCTCCTCCAGACCTCCTCCAAACCTCCTCTTCTAAACCTCCTCCAGACCTCCTCCTCCAAACCTCCTCCAAACCTCCTCTTCTAAACCTCCTCCAGACCTCCTCCTCCAGACCTCCTCCTCTAAACCTCCTCCAGACCTCCTCCAGACCTCCTCCTCCAGACCTCCTCCTCTAAACCTCCTCCAGACCAGACCTCCTCCAGACCTCCTCCTCTAAACCCCCTCAAGACCAGACCTCCTTCAGACCTCCTCCTCCAAACCTCCTCCTCCAGACCTCCTCCTCCAGACCTCCTCCAGACCTCCTCCTCCTTCAGACCTCCTCCTCCAGAGCTACTCCTCCAGACCTCCTCCTCCAGACCTTCTCCAGACCTCCTCCAAACTAGACCTCCTCCAGACCAGATCTCCTCCTCCTCCAAACCTCCTCCAAACCAGACCTCCTCCTCCAGACCTCCTCCTCCAGAGCAGACCTCCTCCAGACCTCCTCCAAACCTCCTCCAGACCAGACCTCCTCCTCCAGATCTCCTCCAAACTAGACCTCCTCCAGACCAGACCTCCTCATCCAGACCTCCTCCTCTGGACCTCCTCCTCCAGACTTCCTCCTCCAGACCTCCTCCAAACTAGACCTCCTCCAGACCAGACCTCCTCCAGACCACCTCCTCCTCCAAACCTCCTCCAGACCTCCTTCAAACCTCCTTCAAACTAGACCTCCTCCAGACCAAACCTCCTCCAGACCAAACCTCCAGACCTCCTCCTCCTCCACAGCCCCAGTCATTTATAATAAACATTAGTTAGTCAGTGATTAAGTGTTAAGGTTAAAGAGCGTGTGTGTGTTATATATGTGTGTGTGTGTGTTATATATGTGTGTGTGTGTGTGTTATATATGTGTGTGTGTGTGTTATATATGTGTGTGTGTGTGTTATATATGTGTGTGTGTGTTATATATGTGTGTGTGTGTGTTATATATGTGTGTGTGTGTGTTATATATGTGTGTGTGTGTGTTATATATGTGTGTGTGTGTTATATATGTGTGTGTGTGTTATATATGTGTGTGTGTGTGTTATATATGTGTGTGTGTGTGTGTTATATATGTGTGTGTGTGTTATATATGTGTGTGTGTTATATATGTGTGTGTGTGTGTGTGTTATATATGTGTGTGTGTGTTATATATGTGTGTGTGTGTGTGTGTTATATATGTGTGTGTGTGTTATATATGTGTGTGTGTGTTATATATGTGTGTGTGTGTGTTATATATGTGTGTGTGTGTGTTATATATGTGTGTGTGTGTGTTATATATATGTGTGTGTGTGTGTTATATATGTGTGTGTGTGTGTTATATATGTGTGTGTGTGTTATATATATATGTGTGTGTGTTATATATGTGTGTGTGTGTGTTATATATGTGTGTGTGTGTGTGTTATATATGTGTGTGTGTGTGTTATATATGTGTGTGTGTGTGTGTTATATATGTGTGTGTGTGTGTTATATATGTGTGTGTGTGTGTTATATATGTGTGTGTGTGTTATATATATGTGTGTGTGTGTGTTATATATATATCTGTGTGTTATATATATATATATATATATATATATATATATGTGTGTGTGTGTTATATATATGTGTGTGTGTATGTTATATATATATATGTGTGTGTGTTATATGAGTGTGTGTGTGCTATATGTATGTGTGTTATATATATGTGTGTGTGTTATGTCTGTGTGTGTGTGTGTTATATGTGTGTGTATTATGTCTGTGTGTGTGTGTTATATGTGTGTGTATTATGTCTGTGTGTGTGTGTTATATGTGTGTGTGTTATGTCTGTGTGTGTGTGTGTTATATGTGTGTGTATTATGTCTGTGTGTGTGTGTTATATGTGTGTGTATTATGTCTGTGTGTGTGTGTTATATGTGTGTGTATTATGTCTGTGTGTGTGTGTTATATGTGTGTGTATTATGTCTGTGTGTGTGTGTTATATGTGTGTGTATTATGTCTGTGTGTGTGTGTTATATGTGTGTGTGTTATGTCTGTGTGTGTGTGTGTTATATGTGTGTGTATTATGTCTGTGTGTGTGTGTTATATGTGTGTGTATTATGTCTGTGTGTGTGTGTTATATGTGTGTGTATTATGTCTGTGTGTGTGTGTTATATGTGTGTGTATTATGTCTGTGTGTGTGTGTGTTATATGTGTGTGTTATGTCTGTGTGTGTGTGTGTTATATGTGTGTGTATTATGTCTGTGTGTGTGTGTTATATGTGTGTGTGTTATGTCTGTGTGTGTGTGTGTTATATGTGTGTGTGTTATGTCTGTATATGTGTGTGTGTGTTATATGTGTGTGTGTTATGTCTGTGTGTGTGTGTGTTATATGTGTGTGTATTATGTCTGTGTGTGTGTGTTATATGTGTGTGTATTATGTCTGTGTGTGTGTGTTATATGTGTGTGTATTATGTCTGTGTGTGTGTGTTATATGTGTGTGTATTATGTCTGTGTGTGTGTGTTATATGTGTGTGTATTATGTCTGTGTGTGTGTGTTATATGTGTGTGTGTTATGTCTGTGTGTGTGTGTGTTATATGTGTGTGTATTATGTCTGTGTGTGTGTGTTATATGTGTGTGTTTTGTCTGTGTGTGTGTGTTATATGTGTGTGTGTGTTTTTTCTGTGTGTGTGTGTGTTATATGTGTGTGTATTATGTCTGTGTGTGTGTGTGTTATATGTGTGTGTATTATGTCTGTGTGTGTGTGTTATATGTGTGTGTATTATGTCTGTGTGTGTGTTATATGTGTGTGTGTTATGTCTGTGTGTGTGTGTGTTATATGTGTGTGTATTATGTCTGTGTGTGTGTGTTATATGTGTGTGTGTTATGTCTGTGTGTGTGTGTTATATGTGTGTGTGTGTTATGTCTGTGTGTGTGTGTGTTATATGTGTGTGTATTATGTCTGTGTGTGTGTGTTATATGTGTGTGTGTTATGTCTGTGTGTGTGTGTGTTATATGTGTGTGTGTTATGTCTGTGTGTGTGTGTTATATGTGTGTGTATTATGTCTGTGTGTGTGTGTTATATGTGTGTGTGTTATGTCTGTGTGTGTGTGTTATATGTGTGTGTATTATGTCTGTGTGTGTGTGTTATATGTGTGTGTGTTATGTCTGTGTGTGTGTGTTATATGTGTGTGTGTTATGTCTGTGTGTGTGTGTTATATGTGTGTGTGTTATGTCTGTGTGTGTGTGTGTTATATGTGTGTGTATTATGTCTGTGTGTGTGTGTTATATGTGTGTGTATTATGTCTGTGTGTGTGTGTTATATGTGTGTGTGTTATGTCTGTGTGTGTGTGTGTTATATGTGTGTGTATTATGTCTGTGTGTGTGTGTGTTATATGTGTGTGTGTTATGTCTGTATATGTGTGTGTGTGTTATATGTGTGTGTGTTATGTCTGTATATGTGTGTGTGTGTTATATGTGTGTGTATTATGTCTGTGTGTGTGTGTTATATGTGTGTGTGTTATGTCTGTGTGTGTGTGTGTTATATGTGTGTGTATTATGTCTGTGTGTGTGTGTTATATGTGTGTGTATTATGTCTGTGTGTGTGTGTTATATGTGTGTGTGTTATGTCTGTGTGTGTGTGTTATATGTGTGTGTGTTATGTCTGTGTGTGTGTGTTATATGTGTGTGTGTTATGTCTGTGTGTGTGTGTGTTATATGTGTGTGTGTTATGTCTGTATATGTGTGTGTGTGTTATATGTGTGTGTGTTATGTCTGTGTGTGTGTATTATGTCTGTGTGTGTGTGTTATATGTGTGTGTATTATGTCTGTGTGTGTGTGTTATATGTGTGTGTATTATGTCTGTGTGTGTGTGTTATATGTGTGTGTATTATGTCTGTGTGTGTGTGTTATATGTGTGTGTATTATGTCTGTGTGTGTGTGTTATATGTGTGTGTGTATTATGTCTGTGTGTGTGTGTGTTATATGTGTGTGTATTATGTCTGTGTGTGTGTGTTATATGTGTGTGTGTGTTATATGTGTGTGTATTATGTCTGTGTGTGTGTGTTATATGTGTGTGTGTGTTATGTCTGTGTGTGTGTGTGTTATATGTGTGTGTATTATGTCTGTGTGTGTGTGTTATATGTGTGTGTATTATGTCTGTGTGTGTGTGTTATATGTGTGTGTATTATGTCTGTGTGTGTGTGTTATATGTGTGTGTATTATGTCTGTGTGTGTGTGTTATATGTGTGTGTGTGTTATGTCTGTGTGTGTGTGTGTTATATGTGTGTGTATTATGTCTGTGTGTGTGTGTTATATGTGTGTGTGTTATGTCTGTGTGTGTGTGTGTTATGTCTGTGTGTGTGTGTGTTATATGTGTGTGTATTATGTCTGTGTGTGTGTGTTATATGTGTGTGTATTATGTCTGTGTGTGTGTGTTATATGTGTGTGTGTTATGTCTGTGTGTGTGTTATATGTGTGTGTATTATGTCTGTGTGTGTGTGTTATATGTGTGTGTATTATGTCTGTGTGTGTTATATGTGTGTGTATTATGTCTGTGTGTGTGTGTTATATGTGTGTGTATTATGTCTGTGTGTGTGTGTTATATGTGTGTGTATTATGTCTGTGTGTGTGTGTTATATGTGTGTGTATTATGTCTGTGTGTGTGTGTTATATGTGTGTGTGTTATGTCTGTGTGTGTGTGTGTTATATGTGTGTGTATTATGTCTGTGTGTGTGTGTTATATGTGTGTGTATTATGTCTGTGTGTGTGTGTTATATGTGTGTGTATTATGTCTGTGTGTGTGTGTTATATGTGTGTGTGTTATATGTGTGTGTGTGTTATATGTGTGTGTATTATGTCTGTGTGTGTGTGTTATATGTGTGTGTGTTATGTCTGTGTGTGTGTTATATGTGTGTGTATTATGTCTGTGTGTGTGTGTTATATGTGTGTGTATTATGTCTGTGTGTGTGTTATATGTGTGTGTATTATGTCTGTGTGTGTGTGTTATATGTGTGTGTATTATGTCTGTGTGTGTGTGTTATATGTGTGTGTATTATGTCTGTGTGTGTGTGTTATATGTGTGTGTATTATGTCTGTGTGTGTGTGTTATATGTGTGTGTATTATGTCTGTGTGTGTGTGTTATATGTGTGTGTATTATGTCTGTGTGTGTGTGTTATATGTGTGTGTGTAATATGTCTGTGTGTGTGTTATATGTGTGTGTATTATATCTGTGTGTGTGTGTTATATGTGTGTGTATTATGTCTGTGTGTGTGTGTTATATGTGTGTGTATTATGTCTGTGTGTGTGTGTTATATGTGTGTGTGTTATGTCTGTATATGTGTGTGTGTGTTATATGTGTGTGTATTATGTCTGTGTGTGTGTGTTATATGTGTGTGTATTATGTCTGTGTGTGTGTGTTATATGTGTGTGTGTATTATGTATGTGTGTGTGTGTGTTATTTGTGTGTGTATTATGTCTGTGTGTGTGTGTTATATGTGTGTGTATTATGTCTGTGTGTGTGTGTGTTATATGTGTGTGTATTATGTCTGTGTGTGTGTGTTATATGTGTGTGTATTATGTCTGTGTGTGTGTGTTATATGTGTGTGTATTATGTCTGTGTGTGTGTGTTATATGTGTGTGTGTTATGTCTGTGTGTGTGTGTTATATGTGTGTGTGTTATGTCTGTGTGTGTGTGTTATATGTGTGTGTGTTATGTCTGTGTGTGTGTGTGTTATATGTGTGTGTGTGTTATATGTGTGTGTATTATGTCTGTGTGTGTGTGTGTTATATGTGTGTGTATTATGTCTGTGTGTGTGTGTTATATGTGTGTGTATTATGTCTGTGTGTGTGTGTTATATGTGTGTGTGTTATGTCTGTGTGTGTGTGTTATATGTGTGTGTATTATGTCTGTGTGTGTTATATGTGTGTGTTATGTCTGTGTGTGTGTGTTATATGTGTGTGTATTATGTCTGTGTGTGTGTGTTATATGTGTGTGTTATGTCTGTGTGTGTGTGTTATATGTGTGTGTGTTATGTCTGTGTGTGTGTGTGTTATATGTGTGTGTATTATGTCTGTGTGTGTGTGTTATATGTGTGTGTGTTATGTCTGTGTGTGTTATATGTGTGTGTTATGTCTGTGTGTGTGTGTGTTATATGTGTGTGTATTATGTCTGTGTGTGTGTGTTATATGTGTGTGTTATGTCTGTGTGTGTGTGTTATATGTGTGTGTGTTATGTCTGTGTGTGTGTGTGTTATATGTGTGTGTATTATGTCTGTGTGTGTGTGTTATATGTGTGTGTATTATGTCTGTGTGTGTGTGTTATATGTGTGTGTATTATGTCTGTGTCTGTGTGTGTGTGTTATATGTGTGTGTATTATGTCTGTGTGTGTGTGTTATATGTGTGTGTATTATGTCTGTGTGTGTGTGTTATATGTGTGTGTATTATGTCTGTGTGTGTGTGTTATATGTGTGTGTATTATGTCTGTGTCTGTGTGTGTGTGTTATATGTGTGTGTATTATGTCTGTGTGTGTGTGTGTGTGTGTGTGTTATATGTGTGTGTATTATGTCTGTGTGTGTGTGTTATATGTGTGTGTATTATGTCTGTGTGTGTGTGTTATATGTGTGTGTGTTATGTCTGTGTGTGTGTTATATGTATGTGTATTATGTCTGTGTGTGTGTTATATGTGTGTGTATTATGTCTGTGTGTGTGTGTTATATGTGTGTGTATTATGTCTGTGTGTGTGTGTTATATGTGTGTGTATTATGTCTGTGTGTGTGTGTTATATGTGTGTGTATTATGTCTGTGTGTGTGTGTGTGTGTGTTATATGTGTGTGTGTTATGTCTGTGTGTGTGTGTTATATGTGTGTGTATTATGTCTGTGTGTGTGTGTTATATGTGTGTGTGTTATGTCTGTGTGTGTGTGTTATATGTGTGTGTATTATGTCTGTGTGTGTGTGTTATATGTGTGTGTATTATGTCTGTGTGTGTGTGTTATATGTGTGTGTATTATGTCTGTGTGTGTGTGTTATATGTGTGTGTGTGTTATATGTGTGTGTATTATGTCTGTGTGTGTGTGTTATATGTGTGTGTATTATGTCTGTGTGTGTGTGTTATATGTGTGTGTGTTATGTCTGTGTGTGTGTGTTATATGTGTGTGTATTATGTCTGTGTGTGTGTTATATCTCTTTGTGTGTGTGTTATTTCTGTGTGTGTGTGTGTTATATGTGTGTGTATTATGTCTGTGTGTGTGTGATATGTGTGTGTATTATGTCTGTGTGTGTGTGTTATATGTGTGTGTGTATTATGTCTGTGTGTGTGTGTTATATGTGTGTGTGTATTATGTCTGTGTGTGTGTTATATGTGTGTGTATGTCTGTGTGTGTGTGTATATGTGTGTGTATTATGTCTGTGTGTGTGTGTTATATGTGTGTGTGTGTTATATGTGTGTGTATTATGTCTGTGTGTGTGTGTTATATGTGTGTGTGTGAGATTTATGTGTGTGTGTGTATGTCTGTGTGTGTGTTATATGTGTGTGTGTTATGTGTGTGTGTGTGTGTATTATGTGTGTGTGTTTTATGTATTTGTGTGTGTTTTCTATGTGTGTGTGTGTTTTTTGTGTGTGTGTTATGTCTGTGTGTGTGTTATATGTGTGTGTATTATGTCTGTGTGTGTGTGTTATATGTGTGTGTATTATGTCTGTGTGTGTGTGTGTTATATGTGTGTGTATTATGTCTGTGTGTGTGTGTTATATGTGTGTGTGTTATGTCTGTGTGTGTGTGTGATATATGTGTGTGTATTATCTCTGTGTGTGTGTGTTATATGTGTGTGTATTATGTCTGTGTGTGTGTGTTATATGTGTGTGTGTTATAACTGTGTGTGTGTGTGTTATATGTGTGTATTATGTGTGTGTGTATTATGTCTGTGTGTGTGTGTGTTATATGTGTGTGTATTATGTCTGTGTGTGTGTGTTATATGTGTGTGTGTTATGTCTGTGTGTGTGTGTGTTATATGTGTGTGTATTATGTCTGTGTGTGTGTGTTATATGTGTGTGTATTATGTCTGTGTGTGTGTGTTATATGTGTGTGTATTATGTCTGTGTGTGTGTGTGTTATATGTGTGTGTATTATGTCTGTGTGTGTGTGTTATATGTGTGTGTATTATGTCTGTGTGTGTGTGTTATATGTGTGTGTATTATGTCTGTGTGTGTGTGTTATATGTGTGTGTATTATGTCTGTGTGTGTGTGTATATATGTGTATTAGTGTGTGTGTGTGTGTTATATGTGTGTGTTATATGTGTGTGTATTATGTCTGTGTGTGTGTGTTATGTGTGTGTGTTATGTCTGTGTGTGTGTGTGTTATATGTGTGTGTGTATTATGTCTGTGTGTGTGTGTGTTATATGTGTGTGTATTATGTCTGTGTGTGTGTGTTATATGTGTGTGTATTATGTCTGTGTGTGTGTGTTATATGTGTGTGTGTGTTATATGTGTGTGTATTATGTCTGTGTGTGTGTGTGTTATATGTGTGTGTATTATGTCTGTGTGTGTGTGTTATATGTGTGTGTATTATGTCTGTGTGTGTGTGTTATATGTGTGTGTATTATGTCTGTGTGTGTGTGTTATATGTGTGTGTGTGTTATGTGTGTGTATGTCTGTGTGTGTGTGTTATATGTGTGTGTATTATGTCTGTGTGTGTGTGTTATATGTCTGTGTGTGTGTTTGTGTGTGTGTATTATGTCTGTGTGTGTGTGTGTTATTTGTGTGTGTATTATGTCTGTGTGTGTGTGTTATATGTGTGTGTATTATGTCTGTGTGTGTGTGTTATATGTGTGTGTGTTATGTCTGTGTGTGTGTGTGTTATATGTGTGTGTATTATGTCTGTGTGTGTGTGTTATATGTGTGTGTATTATGTCTGTGTGTGTGTGTTATATGTGTGTGTGTGTTATATGTGTGTGTATTATGTCTGTGTGTGTGTGTTATATGTGTGTGTGTTATGTCTGTGTGTGTGTGTGTTATATGTGTGTGTATTATGTCTGTGTGTGTGTGTTATATGTGTGTGTATTATGTCTGTGTGTGTGTGTTATATGTGTGTGTGTGTTATATGTGTGTGTATTATGTCTGTGTGTGTGTGTTATATGTGTGTGTATTATGTCTGTGTGTGTGTGTTATATGTGTGTGTGTTATGTCTGTGTGTGTGTGTTATATGTGTGTGTATTATGTCTGTGTGTGTGTGTGTTATATGTGTGTGTATTATGTCTGTGTGTGTGTGTTATATGTGTGTGTATTATGTCTGTGTGTGTGTGTTATATGTGTGTGTATTATGTCTGTGTGTGTGTGTTATATGTGTGTGTATTATGTCTGTGTGTGTGTGTTATATGTGTGTGTGTTATGTCTGTGTGTGTGTGTGTTATATGTGTGTGTATTATGTCTGTGTGTGTGTGTGTTATATGTGTGTGTATTATGTCTGTGTGTGTGTGTTATATGTGTGTGTATTATGTCTGTGTGTGTGTGTTATGTGTGTGTGTTATGTCTGTGTGTGTGTGTGTTATATGTGTGTGTATTATGTCTGTGTGTGTGTGTTATATGTGTGTGTATTATGTCTGTGTGTGTGTGTTATATGTGTGTGTATTATGTCTGTGTGTGTGTGTTATATGTGTGTGTATTATGTCTGTGTGTGTGTGTTATATGTGTGTGTATTATGTCTGTGTGTGTGTGTTATATGTGTGTGTATTATGTCTGTGTGTGTGTGTTATATGTGTGTGTGTGTTATATGTGTGTGTATTATGTCTGTGTGTGTGTGTTATGTGTGTGTGTTATGTCTGTGTGTGTGTGTGTTATATGTGTGTGTATTATGTCTGTGTGTGTGTGTGTTATATGTGTGTGTGTTATGTCTGTGTGTGTGTGTTATATGTGTGTGTATTATGTCTGTGTGTGTGTGTTATATGTGTGTGTATTATGTCTGTGTGTGTGTGTTATATGTGTGTGTATTATGTCTGTGTGTGTGTGTTATATGTGTGTGTGTTATGTCTGTGTGTGTGTGTTATATGTGTGTGTATTATGTCTGTGTGTGTGTGTGTTATATGTGTGTGTATTATGTCTGTGTGTGTGTTATATGTGTGTGTATTATGTCTGTGTGTGTGTGTTATGTGTGTGTGTTATGTCTGTGTGTGTGTGTGTTATATGTGTGTGTATTATGTCTGTGTGTGTGTGTGTTATATGTGTGTGTATTATGTCTGTGTGTGTGTGTTATATGTGTGTGTATTATGTCTGTGTGTGTGTGTGTTATATGTGTGTGTATTATGTCTGTGTGTGTGTGTTATATGTGTGTGTATTATGTCTGTGTGTGTGTGTTATATGTGTGTGTGTCTGTGTGTGTGTGTTATATGTGTGTGTGTTATTTATGTGTGTGTGTGTTATGTGTGTGTGTGTGTTATGTGTGTGTGTGTTATATGTGTGTGTATGTCTGTGTGTGTGTGTATATGTGTGTGTGTTATGTCCTGTGTGTGTTATTGTGTGTGTGTGTGTGTATATGTGTGTGTGTGTTATGTGTGTGTGTGTGTTATGTCTGTGTGTGTGTGTTATATGTGTGTGTATTATGTCTGTGTGTGTGTGTTATATGTGTGTGTGTGTTATATGTGTGTGTGTTATGTCTGTGTGTGTGTGTTATATGTGTGTGTGTTATGTCTGTGTGTGTGTGTTATATGTGTGTGTATTATGTCTGTGTGTGTGTGTTATATGTGTGTGTGTTATGTCTGTGTGTGTGTGGTATCTGTGTGTTTTTTATTTCTGTGTGTGTTTGTGTTTTTTGTGTGTATTTTGTCTGTGTGTGTGTGTTATATGTGTGTGTTTTATGTCTGTGTGTGTGTGTTATATGTGTGTGTATTATGTCTGTGTGTGTGTGTTATATGTGTGTGTATTATGTCTGTGTGTGTGTGTGTTATATGTGTGTGTATTATGTCTGTGTGTGTGTGTTATGTGTGTGTGTTATGTCTGTGTGTGTGTGTTATATGTGTGTGTGTTATGTCTGTGTGTGTGTGTTATATGTGTGTGTATTATGTCTGTGTGTGTGTGTTATATGTGTGTGTATTATGTCTGTGTGTGTGTGTTATATATGTGTGTATTATGTCTGTGTGTCTGTGTGTGTGTGTTATGTGTGTATGTGTTATGTCTGTGTGTGTGTGTTATATGTGTGTGTATTATGTCTGTGTGTGTGTGTTTTATATGTGTGTGTATTATGTCTGTGTGTGTGTGTGTTATATGTGTGTTATGTATGTGTGTATTATGTGTGTGTGTTATGTCTGTGTGTGTGTATGTGTGTGTGTGTTATGTGTATGTGTGTGTGTGTGTGTAATTATGTCTGTGTGTGTGTGTTTTATGTGTGTGTGTTTTTTGTGTGTGTGTGTTATATGTGTGTGTTTTTTGTCTGTGTGTGTGTGTTATATGTGTGTGTATTATGTCTGTGTGTGTGTGTTATATGTGTGTGTATTATGTCTGTGTGTGTGTGTTATATGTGTGTGTATTATGTCTGTGTGTGTGTGTTATATGTGTGTGTATTATGTCTGTGTGTGTGTGTGTTATATGTGTGTGTGTTATGTCTGTGTGTGTGTGTTATATGTGTGTGTATTATGTCTGTGTGTGTGTGTTATATGTGTGTGTATTATGTCTGTGTGTGTGTGTTATATGTGTGTGTGTTATGTCTGTGTGTGTGTGTTATATGTGTGTGTGTTATATATGTGTGTGTTCTCTGTTTGTGTTTTATGTCTGTGTGTGTGTGTTATCTGTGTGTGTGTGTGTGTGTTATATGTGTGTGTATTATGTCTGTGTGTGTGTGTTATATGTGTGTGTGTTATGTCTGTGTGTGTGTGTTATATGTGTGTGTATTATGTCTGTGTGTGTGTGTTATGTGTGTGTGTGTGTGTTATATGTGTGTGTATATGTGTGTGTGTGTTATATGTGTGTGTGTTATGTATGTGTGTGTATATGTGTGTATTATGTGTGTTATATGTGTGTGTATTATGTCTGTGTGTGTGTGTTATATGTGTGTGTATTATGTCTGTGTGTGTGTGTTATATATGTGTGTGTGTTATATATGTGTGTGTTATATATGTGTGTGTTATATGTGTGTGTATTATGTCTGTGTGTGTGTGTTATATGTGTGTGTGTGTGTGTGTTATATGTGTGTGTATTATGTCTGTGTGTGTGTGTTATATGTGTGTGTATTATGTCTGTGTGTGTGTGTTATATGTGTGTGTGTTATGTCTGTGTGTGTGTGTTATATGTGTGTGTGTGTGTGTGTTATATGTGTGTGTATTATGTCTGTGTGTGTGTGTTATATGTGTGTGTATTATGTCTGTGTGTGTGTGTTATATGTGTCTGTGTGTGTGTGTTATATGTGTGTGTATTATGTCTGTGTGTGTGTGTTATATGTGTGTGTATTATGTCTGTGTGTGTGTGTTATATGTGTCTGTGTGTGTGTGTTATATGTGTGTGTATTATGTCTGTGTGTGTGTGTTATATGTGTGTGTATTATGTCTGTGTGTGTGTGTTATATGTGTCTGTGTGTGTGTGTTATATGTGTGTGTGTTATGTCTGTGTGTGTGTGTTATATGTGTGTGTGTGTTATATGTGTGTGTATTATGTCTGTGTGTGTGTGTGTTATATGTGTGTGTATTATGTCTGTGTGTGTGTGTTATATGTGTGTGTATTATGTCTGTGTGTGTGTGTTATATGTGTGTGTATTATGTCTGTGTGTGTGTGTTATATGTGTGTGTGTTATGTCTGTGTGTGTGTGTTATATGTGTGTGTATTATGTCTGTGTGTGTGTGTTATATGTGTGTGTATTATGTCTGTGTGTGTGTGTTATATGTGTGTGTGTTATGTCTGTGTGTGTGTGTTATATGTGTGTGTATTATGTCTGTGTGTGTGTGTTACGTGCATGTGCGCGCCCGGTGTGAGGGCATCTGACCTGGCAGCACGCGTAGCTCGGCCTCGTTGCCCGTGCGGGAGCTGCTGGGGTTGTGGGCGATGCACCTGTAGAGGGCGCTGTCCCCCGGCTGCACGGGCGACACCAGCAGGGACCCGGACGGGAGCAGGACCAGGCGAGAGTCCCGCCCCGAGTCCCAGTCCGAGCCCGAGTCCAGGTCCAGGTCCAGGCCGTCCTTCTGCCAGCGCACCTCGGGGGCGGGGTCTCCCAGCACCTCACACCTGAAGAGGGCGGAGTCTCCCAGGTACGAGGAGGCGGAGTCTGTGGGGGTGAGCACGCGCAGCGGCCCTGGAGAGAGAGGGAGGGTCAGAGCGGCGAGTCCGGAGTACGGACCCGGAGTACGGACCCGGAGTACGGACCCGGAGTATGGACCCGGAGTACGGACCCGGAGTATGGACCCGGAGTATGGACCCGGAGTATGGACCCGGAGTATGGACCCGGAGTATGGACCCGGAGTACAGACTCGGAGTATGGACCCGGAGTACGGACCCGGAGTATGGACCCGGAGTACAGACCCGGAGTATGTACCCGGAGTATGGACCCGGAGTATGGACCCGGAGTACAGACTCGGAGTACAGACCCGGAGTATGTACCCGGAGTATGGACCCGGAGTATGGACCCGGAGTACAGACCCGGATTAGGGACGCTGAGTTTGTACGCTGAGTATTGTCGCGGAGTATGGACCCGGAGTACGGACCCGGAGTACGGACCCGGAGTATGTACCCGGAGTATGGACCCGGAGTATGGACCCGGAGTACGGACCCGGAGTACGGACCCGGAGTACGGACCCGGAGTACGGACCCGGAGTATGTACCCGGAGTATGGACCCGGAGTATGGACCCGGAGTACAGACCCGGAGTACGGACCCGGAGTATGTACCCGGAGTATGGACCCGGAGTATGGACCCGGAGTATGGACCCGGAGAACGGAACCGGAGGAGGGACCCGGAGTACAGACCCGGAGTATGTACCCGGAGTATGGACCCGGAGTATGGACCCGGAGTACAGACTCGGAGTACAGACCCGGAGTATGTACCCGGAGTATGGACCCGGAGTATGGACCCGGAGTACAGACCCGGAGTACGGACCCGGAGTATGTACCCGGAGTATGGACCCGGAGTATGGACCCGGAGTACAGACCCGGAGTACGGACCCGGAGTACGGACCCGGAGTACAGACCCGGAGTCTGTATGGTCCCGGAGTATGGACCTGGAGTATGGACCCGGAGTATGTACCCGGAGTACAGACCCGGAGTCTGTATGGACCCGGAGTATGGACCCGGAGTATGGACCCGGAGTACAGACCCGGAGTACGGACCCGGAGTACGGACCCGGAGTACAGACCCGGAGTCTGTATGGTCCCGGAGTATGGACCTGGAGTATGGACCCGGAGTACAGACCCGGAGTACAGACCCAGAGTACGGACCCGGAGTGTGTACGGACCCGGAGTATGGACCCGGAGTACGGACCCGGAGTACAGACCCGGAGTCTGTATGGTCCCGGAGTATGGACCTGGAGTATGGACCCGGAGTACAGACCCGGAGTCTGTATGGTCCCAGAGTCTGTACGGACCCGGAGTACGGACCCGGAGTGTGTACGGACCCGGAGTACGGACCCGGAGTACGGACCCGGAGTGTGTACGGACCCGGAGTACGGACCCGGAGTGTGTACGGACCCGGAGTACGGACCCGGAGTGTGTACGGACCCGGAGTGTGTACGGACCCGGAGTACGGACCCGGAGTACGGACCCGGAGTCTGTACGGACCCGGAGTACGGACCCGGAGTGTGTACGGACCCGGAGTCTGTACGGACCCGGAGTACGGACCCGGAGTACGGACCTGGAGTCTGTATGGACCCGGAGTCTGTACGGACCCGGAGTGTGTACGGACCCGGAGTGTGTACGGACCCGGAGTCTGTACGGACCCGGAGTACGGACCCGGAGTACGGACCTGGAGTCTGTACAGACCCAGAGTCTGTACGGACCCGGAGTACGGACCCGGAGTGTGTACGGACCCGGAGTCTGTACGGACCCGGAGTACGGACCCGGAGTGTGTACGGACCCGGAGTCTGTACGGACCCGGAGTACGGACCCGGAGTACGGACCTGAAGTCTGTATGGACCCAGAGTCTGTACGGACCTGGAGTACGGACCCGGAGTGTGTACAGACTCTGGGTTCATACAGACTCTGGGTCTGTATAAACCCAGAGTCTGTATGAACCCAGAGTCTGTATGAACCCAGAGTCTGTATGAACCCGGAGTGTGTACGGACCCGGAGTGTGTACGGACCCGGACCCGTACAGACCTGGAGTGTGTACGGACCCGGAGTGTGTACGGACCCGGACCCGTACAGACCTGGAGTGTGTACGGACCCGGAGTGTGTACGGACCCGGACCCGTACAGACCCGGAGTGTGTACGGACCCGGACCCGTACAGACCTGGAGTCTGTACGGACCCGGAGTGTGTACGGACCCGGACCCGTACAGACCTGGAGTGTGTACGGACCCGGACCCGTACAGACCTGGAGCTGCACTTTACAAATGGACTCATGGTGTAAAGTGACCAGATTTGTGGCACATCTTATTGTTTTTCAGACTGTGCTTTACATACAAATGTCTTTTTGTTCTTTTTTGTACCTGTACATTTGTAAAAGCCAAACCAGGGACGGGAGCTGCAAATTAGTGTCATGTACATTACATCAGTGACCTATTTGGTAGCAATGTTTCCATTCTGTCAGGAGATTCGATTTGAAGCAGTAACGTTAGAGCTTTTCTCTAAACTTTAAGGCGCCTCACAGAGGAGAGTGACTCACACACTCAAAATACAAACTCAGGAAACAGATCAAATAATCTTCAGACTTTATTCCTCTGTGGTGAAGTGGTCAATTTAAATTGCAGCGTCTCATCCACATTGTCCACAGAATTTGTCCTGTGTAAATCCTGCCCCCAGTCCACAAACCCGCTCTGTGATTCCAGTTTTCTGGTTCTTTAAAATAAAAGTGTGGATAGTTCGTCCCGTGTGTCTGTTTCCAGCCACAGTGACTTCCTGTGGACTTTATCTCCTCTTTTCTGCTTTAAAAATCCTGGATCTGAAGTGTGGCTCCACATTTCACACATAATAATCCCACAGTTTGACTTGTGTCTAAAGTGGAAGTGCAGAGTCTGATCTGTGAACACTTCAGAGTCTCAGAGCGACTGGTTTTACTGAAGGAACCAGCTGAGGCCATCACAGCCTCACAGCTTTAGATCCTGTGCTCCTCACACAGATCCTGCTGCATCTAAGAGCAAAGATTTAAAGTCTCTAAGATTCTCCTCGAGTCTGTGGAGTTTGTGCTTTTTGTGGCACGTTTAAAAATCGTTTAAGACTGAAAAATCCTGTAGTGTGGAAAACTTTACTGTATTAATGAACTGAGGAACGTACAAACCGGTCGTGTGCAAATTAAGCCACGTGACTCTGCTCAGCCAATCAGATGTGTGCGTTCAGCTCTGAGTGCAAACAGACTCAGGAAGAAGCTGAGACACAGTTCAGACGTTTGATTTATTTTCTCTCATTCTGTTTAAACTGCAGCCCTGTAACCCTAACTCTACTGCAGGCCTGCTGAGGGTTTCAGTGGTTTAACTTGTATTTTCATTGATTTGATGGTCTAATGTTCACACATTCAGACACAGATCAAACCAGCTTTTGATTCATATTTTGTATAATAATACAGATTTTTCCACAGACGTCATCGGCCGAAAATAAAACTGCAAATATCTTAAGAACCAGAGTCGCACAAACAAAACTTTTTGAAGCACAAACAAAACTTTTGCAGCACAAACGATTGACATAGTTTTTGTGCAGGTTTGCATTTGATGGGAGGTGAGGTTTTCTCCCTGGAGCTCCTCAGGTTTGGTTTGAACAGCCCTGGAGTAGAACATAGGACACAGTGATGCTAAACCTCTGCCCCGTCACAGAGGTTAAAGTGGGCGGGGCGAGTCCCTGTCGAGTCTCTCACCTGCCACAGTGACCCTGGCAGTGCGGCTGGCGATGCTCCCGACGCCCTCCAGGGTGGCGATGCACTGGTACCGTCCTTCGTCGGAGCGCTGGTGCCGGGAGTGGACCACGTTCCGGATCAGAAGGGTCCCGTTGGGCATCTGGGAGCGTCGCTCGTCCACGAAGGACGCCAGCGCCACGCCGTCTTTACGCCACGACAGGGAGGGCGAGGGCGAATCAGAGCGCGCTTCACAGTCCAGCTGCAGCACGCCGCCCCGAACCACCACCGTGTCCTGGGGCTCCCGAGAGAACGCCAAGTCCACGAAGCCGGCGCCATCTGCTGGAGAGAAAGAGGAAGGCGTTTAAACCAAGAAGAGAAACTGGACAACATGCACGATTATGCACGATTATACACTCGTAGGGTAAGGTAAGGTAAGGTAAGGTAAGGTAAGGTAAAGTAGGGTAGGGTAAGGTAGGGTAGGGTAAGGTAGGGTAAGGTAAGGTAAGGTAGGGTAGGGTAGGGTAGGGTAGGGTAGGGTAAGGTAGGGTAAGGTAAGGTAGGGTAAGGTAAGGTAAGGTAGGGTAGGGTAGGGTAAGGTAGGGTAAGGTAAGGTAAGGTAAGGTAAGGTAAGGTAAGGTAAGGTAAGGTAGGGTAAGGTAGGGTAAGGTAGGGTAAGGTAAGGTAAGGTAAGGTAGGGTAAGGTAAGGTAAGGTAAGGTAAGGTAGGGTAAGGTAAGGTAAGGTAAGGTAGGGTAGGGTAGGGTAAGGTAGGGTAAGGTAAGGTAAGGTAAGGTAAGGTAAGGTAAGGTAGGGTAGGGTAAGGTAGGGTAAGGTAAGGTAAGGTAAGGTAAGGTAGGGTAGGGTAAGGTAGGGTAAGGTAGGGTAGGGTGGGAGTAAGGTAGGGTAGGTGAGTAAGGTAAGGTAGGGTAAGGTAAGGTAAGGTGGGTGGGGTAAGGGTGGGGTAGGGTAAGGTGGAGTAAGGTAGGGTAAGGTAAGGTAAGGTAAGGTAGGGTAAGGTGGGGTAAGGTAGGGTAAGGTGGGTAAGGTAAGGTAAGGTAAGGTAGGGTAAGTAGGGTGGGTAGGGTAAGGTAGGGTGAGTAGGGTAGGGTAGGGTAAGGTAGGGTAAGGGTAGGGTAAGGTAAGGTGGGTAGGGTGGGTAAGAGTAGGGTAAGGTAAGGTAAGGTAGAGATGGGGTAAAGTAGGGTAGGGTAGGGTAAGGTAGGGTAAGGTAGGGTAGGGTAAGGTGGGTAGGGTGGAGTAAGGTAAGGTAGGGTAAGGTAGGGTAAGGTAAGGTAAGGTAGTGGGAGTAAGGTAAGGTAAGGTAAGGTAGGGTAAGGGTAAGGGTAAGGGTGGGAGTAAGGTAAGGTAAGGTAGGGTAGGGTAAGGTAAGGTAGGGTAAGGTAAGGTAAGGTAGGGTAAGGTAGGGTAAGGTAGGGTAAGGTAGGGTAAGGTAGGAAGGTAAGGTAGGGTAGGGTAAGGTAAGGTATGGTATGGTAAGGTAAGGTAGGGGTAAGGTAGGGTAGGGTAGGGTAGGGTAAAATAAGGTGGGTAAGGTAAGGTAAGGTGGGTAGGGTGGGTAAGGGTGGGGTAGGGTAGGGTAAGGTAGGGTAGGGTAAGGTAAGGTAGGGTAAGGTAAGGTAAGGTAAGGTAGGGTAGGGTAGGGTAAGGTAAGGTAAGGTAGGGTAGGGTAAGGTAGGGTAAGGTAGGGTAGGGTAAGGTAGGGTAAGGTAGGGTAGGGTAAGGTAAGGTAGGGTAAGGTAAGGTAAGGTAAGGTAAGGTAAGGTAAGGTAGGGTAAGGTAAGGTAAGGTAGGGTAGGGTAAGGTAGGGTAGGGTAAGGTAGGGTAAGGTAGGGTAAGGTAGGGTAAGGTAAGGTAAGGTAAGGTAGGGTAAGGTAAGGTAGGGTAAGGTAAGGTAAGGTAAGGTAAGGTGGAGTAAGGTAAGGTGGGGGTGGGGTAAGGTAAGGTAGGGTAGGGTAGGGTATGGTAGGGTTGGGTAAGGTAGGGTAAGGTAGGGTAGGGTAGGGTAGGGTAAAATAAGGTAAGGTAAGGTAGGGTAAGGTAGGGTAAGGTAAGGTAAGGTAAGGTAGGGTAAGGTAAGGTAGGGTAAGGTAAGGTAAGGTAAGGTAGGGTAAGGTAAGGTAGGGTAAGGTAAGGTAAGTTAAGGTAAGGTAGGGTAAGATTAAGGTAAGGGTGGGGTGGGGTAAGGTGGGAGTAAGGTGGGTAGGGTAAGGTAGGGTAAGGTAGGGTAAGGTAAGGTAAGGTAAGGTAGGGTAAGGTAAGGTAGGGTAAGGTAAGGTAAGGTAAGGTAGGGTAAGGTAAGGTAGGGTAAGGTAAGGTAAGGTAAGGTAAGGTAAGGTAAGGTAGGGTAAGGTAAGGTAAGGTAAGGTAGGGTAAGGTAGGGTAGGGTAAGGTAAGGTAAGGTAGGGTAAGGTAGAGGGTAAGGTAAGGTAGGGTAAGGTAGGGTGGGTAAGGTAAGGTAGGGTAAGGTAAGGTAAGGTGGTAGGAGTGGGTAAGGTGGGGTAAGGTAAGGTAAGGTAGGGTAAGGTAAGGTAAGGTAGGGTAAGGTAAGGTAAGGTAAGGTAGGGTAAGGTAAGGTAAGGTAAGGTAGGGTAAGGTAGGGTAAGGTAGGGTAAGGTAGGGTAGGGTAAGGTAGGGTAAGGTAGGGTAGGGTAAGGTAAGGTAAGGTAAGGTAAGGTAAGGTAAGGTAGGGTAAGGTAAGGTAAGGTAAGGTAGGGTAAGGTAAGGTAGGGTAAGGTAAGGTAAGGTAGGGTAAGGTAAGGTAAGGTAGGGTAAGGTAAGGTAAGGTAAGGTAGGGTAAGGTAAGGTAAGGTAAGGTAGGGTAAGGTAAGGTAAGGTAGGGTAGGGTAAGGTAAGGTAAGGTAGGGTAGGGTAAGGTAGGGTAAGGTAGGGTAAGGTAGGGTAGGGTAAGGTAGGGTAAGGTAGGGTAGGGTAAGGTAAGGTAGGGTAAGGTAAGGTAAGGTAAGGTAAGGTAAGGTAAGGTAGGGTAAGGTAAGGTAAGGTAGGGTAAGGTAAGGTAAGGTAAGGTAGGGGGTAGGGTAAGGTAGGGTAAGGTAAGGTAGGGTGGGAGTAAGGTAGGGTAGGGGAGTGGGTGAAGGTAAGGTGGGTAGGGTAGGGTAAGGTGGGGTGGAGTAGGGTAAGGTACGGTATGGTATGGTTAGGTAGGGTACGGTATGGTATGGTATGGTACGGTATGGTAAGGTATGGTAAGGTAAGGTAGGGTATGGTAGGGTAGGGTAAGGTAAGGTAAGGTAAGGTAAGGTAAGGTAAGGTAGGGTAGGGTAGGGTAGGGTAGGGTAAGGTAAGGTAAGGTAGGGTAAGGTAGGGTAAGGTAGGGTAAGGTAAGGTAAGGTAAGGTAGCGTAAGGTAAGGTAGGGTAGGGTAAGGTAGGGTAGGGTAGGGTAGGGTAAGGTAGGGTAAGGTAGGGTAAGGTAGGGTAGGGTAGGGTAGGGTAGGGTAAGGTAGGGTAGGGTAAGGTAAGGTAAGGTAAGGTAAGGTAGGGTAGGGTAAGGTAGGGTAGGGTAGGGTGGGTAGGTAAGGTAAGGTAAGGTGGGTGGGTAGGGTAAGGTAGGGTAAGGTAGGGTGGGGTAGGGTAGGGTGGGGGTAAGGTAAGGTAAGATGGCAAGGTAGGGTAAGGTAGGGGTAGGGTAGGGGTAGAGTAAGGTAGGGTAGGGTAGGGTAGGGTAAGGTAGGGTGGGGTAAGGTAAGGTAAGGTAAGGTATTAAGGTGGTGGTGGGATTGGGTAGGGTAGGGTAGGGTATAGGGTAGGGTAGGGTAAGGTAAGGTAAGGCTAAGGTAAGGTAAGGCAGGGTACAGGGTAGGGTAGGGTAAGGTAAGGTAGCTGCAGGGTCAAGGTAGGGTAAGGTAGGGTGGGTAGGGTAAGGTAAGGTAAAGGTAAGGTAAGGTAAGGTAGGGTAGGGTGGGTAGGAGTAAGGTGGGTAAGGTAAGGTAAGGTAAGGTAAGGTAAGGTAGGGTAGGGTAGGGTGGGTAGGGTAAGGTAGGGTAAGGTAGGGTAGGGTGGGTAAAAGGTGGGTGGGTAGGGTAGGG
This sequence comes from Odontamblyopus lacepedii, assembly GCA_034769755.1. Classification (NCBI taxonomy): domain Eukaryota; kingdom Metazoa; phylum Chordata; class Actinopteri; order Gobiiformes; family Gobiidae; genus Odontamblyopus; species Odontamblyopus lacepedii. The sequence continues at coordinate 82,837 of JAVCWC010000055.1, forward strand.
TAAGGTAGGGGTAAGGTAAGGTAGGGTGGAGTAAGGTGGGTGGGTAGGTAAGGTAAGGTAGGGTAGGGTAAGGTAAGGTAAGGTAGGGTAAGGTAGGGTAGGGTAGGGTAGGGTAGGGTAGGGTAAGGTAAGGTAAGGTAAGGTAAGGTAGGGTAAGGTAGGGTAGGGTAAGGTAGGGTAGGGTAGGGTAAGGTAAGGTAAGGTAAGGTAAGGTAGGGTAGGGTAGGGTAGGGTGGTAGGGTGGGGAAGGTAAAGGTAAGGTAAGGTAAGGTAGGGTAGGGTAGGGTAAGGTAGGGTAAGGTAGGGTAAGGTAGGGTAGGGTAAGGTAGGGTAGGGTAAGGTAAGGTAGGGTAGGGTAGGGTAAGGAAAGGTAAGGTAGGGTAGGGTAGGGTAGGGTAGGGTAGGGTAAGGTAGGGTAGGGTAGGGTAAGGTAGGGTAGGGTAGGGTAAGGAAAGGAAAGGTAAGGTAAGGTAAGGTAGGGTAAGGTAGGGTAGGGTAAGGTAGGGTAGGGTAAGGTAAGGTAAGGTAAGGTAAGGTAGGGTAGGGTAGGGTAGGGTAAGGAAAGGTAAGGCTTTATTGATCTCACAGTGGAGAAACAGTCACAGTAGCTCCAGGACAGTTTAGTGGAAAAAATGGGGAAAAAGTGTGATGCAATCAAGATAAACAATAATAAAAATAGAAATAATAATAAAAATAATAATAATACAAAGTGAATAAGTATATGTACAAAATTTACAAAGAGAATTGAAATATAAATACTATATATAAAATAAAGAAAGTACAAGTACGTTATACACTGTTATACCCTATTATCCACTATTATCTCCTATTATACACTATTATACACTACTATACACTATTATCTCCTATTATACACTATTATACACTATTATACACGATTATACACTATTATGCACGATTATGCACTATTATACACTATTATACACTATTATACACTATTATACACTATTATACACTATTCTACACCATTATGCACCATTATACACTATTATACACCATTATACACTATTATACACCATTATACACTATTATACACCATTATACACTATTATACACCATTATACACCATTATACACTATTATACACCATTATACACTATTATACACCATTATACACTATTATACACTATTATACACCATTATACACCATTATGCACCATTATACACTATTATACACCATTATACACCATTATACACTATTATACACCATTATGCACGATTATACACTATTATACACTATTATACACTATTATACACTATTATACACTATTATACGCATTATACATTATTATGCACCATTATACACTATTATACACTATTATACACTATTATACACCATTATGCACTATTATACACCATTATACACTATTATACACTATTATACACTATTATACACCATTATGCACTATTATACACCATTATACACTATTATACACTATTATACACTATTATACACTATTACACGCCATTATACACTATTATGCACTATTATACACCATTATACACTATTATACACTATTATACACTATTATGCACTATTATACACTATTATACACCATTATGCACTATTATACACCATTATACACTATTATACACTATTATACACTATTATATACTATTATGCACTATTATACGCATTATACACTATTATACACTATTATACACTATTATACACTATTACACGCCATTATACACTATTATGCACTATTATACACTATTATACACTATTATACACTATTACACGCCATTATACACTATTATGCACTATTATACACCATTATACACTATTATACACTATTATACACTATTATGCACTATTATACACTATTATACACCATTATGCACTATTATACACCATTATACACTATTATACACTATTATACACTATTATACACTATTATGCACTATTATACGCATTATACACTATTATACACTATTATACACTATTATACACTATTACACGCCATTATACACTATTATGCACTATTATACACCATTATACACTATTATACACTATTACACGCCATTATACACCATTATACACTATTATACGCATTATACACTATTACACGCCATTATACACTATTATACACTATTATACACTATTATACACCATTATACACTATTATACACTATTATACACTATTATACACTATTATACACCATTATGCACTATTATACACCATTATACACTATTATACACTATTATACACTATTATACACCATTATGCACTATTATACGCATTATACATTATTATGCACCATTATACACTATTATACACTATTATACACTATTATACACCATTATGCACTATTATACACCATTATACACTATTATACACTATTATACACTATTATACACCATTATGCACTATTATACACCATTATACACTATTATACACTATTATACACTATTATACACTATTATACACTATTATACGCCATTATACACCATTATACACTATTATACGCCATTATACACTATTATATTCATTATACATTATTATGCACCATTATACACTATTATACACTATTATACACTATTATACACCATTATGCACTATTATACACCATTATACACTATTATACACTATTATACACTATTATACACCATTATGCACTATTATACACCATTATACACTATTATACACTATTATACACTATTATACACTATTACACGCCATTATACACTATTATGCACTATTATACACCATTATACACTATTATACACTATTATACACTATTATACACCATTATGCACTATTATACACCATTATACACCATTATACACCATTATACACTATTATACACCATTATACACTATTATACACTATTATACACTATTATACACTATTATACGCCATTATACACCATTATACACTATTATACGCCATTATACACTATTATACGCATTATACATTATTATGCACCATTATACACTATTATACACTATTATACACTATTATACACCATTATGCACTATTATACACCATTATACACTATTATACACTATTATACACTATTATACACCATTATGCACTATTATACACCATTATACACTATTATACACTATTATACACTATTATACACTATTACACGCCATTATACACTATTATGCACTATTATACACCATTATACACTATTATACACTATTATACACTATTATACACTATTATGCACTATTATACACCATTATACACTATTATACACTATTATACACTATTATACACTATTACACGCCATTATACACTATTATGCACTATTATACACCATTATACACTATTATACACTATTATACACTATTATACACCATTATACACTATTATACACCATTATACACTATTATACACTATTATACACTATTATGCACTATTATACACTATTATACACCATTATGCACTATTATACACCATTATACACTATTATACACTATTATACACTATTATACACTATTATGCACTATTATACGCATTATACACTATTATACACTATTACACGCCATTATACACCATTATACACTATTATACGCATTATACATTATTATGCACCATTATACACTATTATACACTATTATACATTATTATGCACCATTATACACTATTATACACTATTATACACTATTATACACTATTATGCACTATTATACGCCATTATACACCATTATACACTATTATACGCATTATACATTATTATGCACCATTATACACTATTATACACTATTATACACTATTATACACTATTATACACCATTATACACTATTATACACTATTATACACTATTATACACTATTATACACCATTATGCACTATTATACACCATTATACACTATTATACACTATTATACACTATTATACACTATTATGCACTATTATACACCATTATGCACTATTATACACCATTATACACTATTATACACTATTATACACTATTATACACCATTATACACTATTACACGCCATTATACACTATTATGCACTATTATACGCATTATACACTATTATACACTATTATACGCCATTATACACCATTATACACTATTATACGCATTATACATTATTATGCACCATTATACACTATTATACACTATTATACACTATTATACACTATTATACACTATTATACACTATTATACACTATTATACACCATTATACACTATTATACACTATTATACACTATTATACACTATTATACGCCATTATACACCATTATACACTATTATACGCATTATACATTATTATGCACCATTATACACTATTATACACTATTATACACTATTATACACTATTATACACTATTATACACTATTATACACCATTATACACCATTATGCACTATTATACACCATTATACACTATTATACACTATTATACACTATTATACACCATTATGCACTATTATACACCATTATACACTATTATACACTATTATACACTATTATACACTATTATACACCATTATGCACTATTATACACCATTATACACCATTATGCACTATTATACACCATTATACACTATTATACACTATTATACACTATTATACACCATTATGCACTATTATACACCATTATACACTATTATACACTATTATACACTATTATGCACTATTATACACCATTATACACTATTATACACTATTATACACTATTATACACTATTATACACCATTATGCACTATTATACACCATTATACACTATTATACACTATTATACACTATTATACACCATTATACACTATTATACACTATTATACACTATTATACACCATTATACACTATTATACACTATTATACACTATTATACACTATTATACACCATTATGCACTATTATACACCATTATACACTATTATACACTATTATACACTATTATACACTATTATGCACTATTATACACCATTATGCACTATTATACACCATTATACACTATTATACACTATTATACACCATTATGCACTATTATACACCATTATACACTATTATACACTATTATACACTATTATACACTATTATACACCATTATGCACTATTATACACCATTATACACTATTATACACCATTATACACTATTATACACCATTATGCACCATTATACACCATTATACACTATTATACACTATTATACACCATTATACACTATTATACACCATTATGCACTATTATACACCATTATACACTATTATACACTATTATACACTATTATACACTATTATACACCATTATGCACTATTATACACCATTATACACTATTATACACTATTATACACCATTATGCACTATTATACACCATTATACACTATTATACACCATTATGCACTATTATACACTATTATACACCATTATGCACTATTATACACCATTATACACTATTATACACTATTATACACTATTATACACTATTATACACCATTATGCACTATTATACACCATTATACACTATTATACACTATTATACGCCATTATACACTATTATACGCATTATACATTATTATGCACCATTATACACTATTATACACTATTATACACTATTATACACCATTATGCACTATTATACACCATTATACACTATTATACACTATTATACGCCATTATACACTATTATACGCCATTATACACCATTATACACTATTATACGCATTATACATTATTATGCACCATTATACACCATTATACACTATTATACACTATTATACACTATTATACACTATTATACACCATTATACACTATTATACACTATTATACACCATTATGCACTATAATACACCATTATACACTATTATACACTATTATACACCATTATACACTATTATACGCATTATACATTATTACACGCCATTATACACTATTATGCACTATTATACGCATTATACACTATTATACACTATTATACGCCATTATACATTATTACACGCCATTATACACCATTATACACTATTATACGCATTATACATTATTATGCACCATTATACACCATTATACACTATTATACACTATTATACGCCATTATACATTATTACACGCCATTATACACCATTATACACTATTATACGCATTATACATTATTATGCACCATTATACACTATTATACACTATTATACACTATTATACACCATTATACACTATTATACACTATTATACGCCATTATACACTATTATACGCCATTATACACCATTATACACTATTATACGCATTATACATTATTATGCACCATTATACACCATTATACACTATTATACACTATTATACACTATTATACACTATTATACACCATTATGCACTATAATACACCATTATACACTATTATACACTATTATACACCATTATACACTATTATACGCATTATACATTATTACACGCCATTATACACTATTATACACTATTATACGCATTATACACTATTATACACTATTATACGCATTATACATTATTACACGCCATTATACACTATTATACACTATTATACGCATTATACATTATTACACGCCATTATACACTATTATACACTATTATACACTATTATACACTATTATACACTATTATACACCATTATGCACTATTATACACCATTATACACTCTTATACACTATTATACACTATTATACACAATTATACACTATTATACACTATTATACACTATTACACGCCATTATACACCATTATACACTATTATACGCATTATACACTATTACACGCCATTATACACTATTATGCACTATTATGCGCATTATACACTATTATACACTATTATACACTATTATACACCATTATACACTATTATACACTATTATACACCATTATGCACTATTATACACCATTATACACTATTATACACTATTATACACTATTATGCACTATTATACACTATTATACACTATTATACACTATTATACACTATTATACACTATTATACACTATTATACGCCATTATACACTATTATACACTATTATACACTATTATACACTATTATGCACTATTATACACTATTATGCACCATTATACACTATTATACATTATTATACGCCATTATACACTATTATACACTATTATACATTATTATACGCCATTATACACTATTATACACTATTATACACTATTATACACCATTATGCACTATTATGCACTATTATGCGCATTATACACTATTATACACTATTATACACTATTATACACCATTATACACTATTATACACTATTATACACCATTATACACTATTATACACTATTATACGCCATTATACACTATTATACACTATTATACACTATTATACACCATTATACACTATTATGCACTATTATGCGCATTATACACTATTATACACTATTATACACTATTATACACCATTATACACTATTATACACTATTATACACCATTATGCACTATTATACACCATTATACACTATTATACACTATTATACACCATTATGCACTATTATGCACTATTATACACTATTATACACCATTATGCACCATTATACACCATTATACACCATTATACACTATTATACACCATTATACACCATTATACACCATTATGCACCATTATGCACTATTATACGCCATTATACACCATTATACACTATTATACACCATTATACACCATTATACACCATTATACACCATTATACACCATTATGCACCATTATGCACTATTATACGCCATTATACACCATTATACACTATTATACACCATTATACACCATTATACACCATTATGCACCATTATACACCATTATACACCATTATACACTATTATACACCATTATACACCATTATACACCATTATGCACCATTATACACTATTATACACTATTATACACTATTACACGCCATTATACACTATTATGCACTATTATACACTATTATACACTATTATGCACTATTATACACTATTATACACCATTATACACCATTATACACCATTATACACCATTATGCACCATTATGCACTATTATACGCCATTATACACCATTATACACTATTATACACCATTATACACCATTATACACCATTATACACCATTATACACCATTATGCACCATTATGCACTATTATACGCCATTATACACCATTATACACTATTATACACTATTATACACTATTATACACTATTATACACTATTATACACTATTATACACTATTATACACTATTATACACTATTATACGCCATTATACACTATTATACACTATTATACACTATTATACACTATTATGCACTATTATACACTATTATGCACCATTATACACTATTATACATTATTATACGCCATTATACACTATTATACACTATTATACATTATTATACGCCATTATACACTATTATACACTATTATGCACTATTATGCACTATTATGCGCATTATACACTATTATACACTATTATACACTATTATACACCATTATACACTATTATACACTATTATACGCCATTATACACTATTATACACTATTATACACTATTATACACCATTATACACTATTATGCACTATTATGCGCATTATACACTATTATACACTATTATACACTATTATACACCATTATACACTATTATACACTATTATACACCATTATGCACTATTATACACCATTATACACTATTATACACTATTATACACCATTATGCACTATTATGCACTATTATACACTATTATACACCATTATGCACCATTATACACCATTATACACCATTATACACTATTATACACCATTATACACCATTATACACCATTATGCACCATTATGCACTATTATACGCCATTATACACCATTATACACTATTATACACCATTATACACCATTATACACCATTATACACCATTATACACCATTATGCACCATTATGCACTATTATACGCCATTATACACCATTATACACTATTATACACCATTATACACCATTACACACCATTATGCACCATTATACACCATTATACACCATTATACACTATTATACACCATTATACACCATTATACACCATTATACACTATTATACACTATTATACACTATTACACGCCATTATACACTATTATGCACTATTATACACTATTATACACTATTATGCACTATTATACACTATTATACACCATTATACACCATTATACACCATTATACACCATTATACACTATTATACACTATTACACGCCATTATACACTATTATGCACCATTATGCACTATTATACGCCATTATACACCATTATACACTATTATACACCATTATACACCATTATACACCATTATACACCATTATACACCATTATGCACCATTATACACCATTATACACTATTATACACTATTATACACCATTATACACCATTATACACTATTATACACCATTATACACCATTATACACCATTATGCACCATTATACACTATTATACACTATTATACACTATTACACGCCATTATACACTATTATGCACTATTATACACTATTATACACTATTATGCACTATTATACACTATTATACACCATTATACACCATTATACACCATTATACACCATTATGCACCATTATGCACTATTATACGCCATTATACACCATTATGCACCATTATGCACTATTATACGCCATTATACACCATTATACACTATTATACACCATTATACACCATTATGCACCATTATACACCATTATA
>JAVCWC010000055.1:97500-105000 GCA_034769755.1 Odontamblyopus lacepedii
CCGCCACAAGTGGCGCTGTGTGATAAAAATGACAGAGCCCCGAGCCACTTCCTGTCTCCACTTCCTGCTCCCGGCTGTGGCCTGTAGCGCGGGGCAGAGGCTGCACAGAACCGCCCGCGGTACTCTGAATTCTCCTCAAAAAATTCTCAAACTCAATGGTGAGTGACCCAAGAGTTTATTTTATATAATTAATTTGCTAAAAGCTTGCTAACTAGCGCAAAAATGGCTAAATTAAGTAAAATAATAACTTCCGGGTTGCCGCGATCAACTTCTCTGAACGTTTTCGGCTCTCTTGAGTTTTGTTTTGAGATTAGAAACTCAAGAGAGCAGTTTAAAATAATGCACGGTCTGTATCGGACATTGTTTAATTATGTCTATAACGACATTTCTTTTTTTTTTCCTTTTACTGATGCTAATGGTACAAACCCATTGAAATGGATTCATTACATGTCTTGTAGTTGAGCTGGTAATGGAGATTATAAATATATATAGTGTTGCGCAACTGAACTTTATTGTTTTTGTTTTGAATTTGGATTAATTAATTAATTCAAATACAATGCAATGATTACTTTATAAAAGGAATAATAATACTATGAAATGTAACCGACTAAGTAACTGAGTAACTGACTTGTGATATTTATTGTTTTTTTACCTTTGTCACAGGTCAGGTTTTTTGTGTACCATGAACTCTGAGGTGGCGAGCTTAAGACAGAACAAACTACGAACTGGTAGGGTCTTTCTGTTTCCCTCCCTTATTATCCGGACTCGGATTATTTTTGGTTTTTGGATCATTCTGCGATGAACAATTTTTTGCCTGAGATGGATTACTTGTGTTGAAGCTTTACATTTTCGTTTCCATTTTAAACTCAACTGAGGGTTACAAAACTCAACAAATGGACTTGGAACTGATCAAAGTAAAAAAATCTTTGATGTAAAACTTGAAAAGAGACTTGAGCTAAAGTTTTTTTTGTGGTCTTTTGCCACACTATTCATAACAATTATTTATTTTGTTAGTTTTCCCTGTACTTTCTCAATTTATTTAATATATTCAGTTAAACTTATTTTTGTCTCTTGTGTGTTTTCATTCTCCCCAAGCTCCCATAACGAATCTGGTATTTTCTGTCAGTCACATGCATCCCATTGTATAACTCAGCCTTAATGTTTTAGCTTCCCAAACTTTTAAGTTAGCGTACATCGTTACATTTGCTCGCTCGCTCCCTCGCTTTTCCAGCAAAACACTACCTTCCTTGTAGCCATGACACGACAAGACACGACCCGACCAGACACGACGAGAGTAGAGACTAGACTGACACAGGTGCTGAGCTGCAGGGCGCACCTTTATACACCCCTCGCCCCTCCCACCTTACGTAACTCCCCTCTAAAAGCTTAATTAAATCATTTCTACAACTAAATGATTAATATTACTGGGGCCAACAGTTACACATAGAGAACTGCTTTGATCTCACCTCCATAAATGCCTGAAAACAGGTTACAAACAAATAAAACACAGTTAACTGTCCAGGCCAGTCACCTGTGGCTCACATGACCCCGGAGCGCGCACAACGGGAGGATTTAAGCTCCTGACGTGGATGTGTCCGGGTTTGCCAGTGCGCACCGGGATGCGGCAGCAGCGGCAGCGCGAGGGTAAGTAACAGTCGACCACCGCGGGTCTCTGAAGGACAGCTCCGGCGCCTCCAACACGCAAAAGCGAAGTCCACTGCGCGCCCGCACCGCAGCGCCCGCACCGCAGCGCCCGCAGCGCGGAGCCCAGCAAACAAGGAAACAGGTGAGCACGCGTCTTCCCACGCTCTCCCCCGGGGACCGTGCTCTCAGGGACGGACCTGCTCCGTGACAACGAGAAACACGCGAGAAACACATGAGAAGTACACGAGAAGTACACGAGAAGTACACGAGAAGTACACGAGAAGTACACGAGAAGTGCACGAGAAGTGCACGAGAAGTGCACGAGAAGTGCACGAGAAGTGCACGAGAAGTGCACGAGAAACACACGAGAAGCACACGAGAAGCACACGAGAAACACACGAGAAACACACGAGAAGTACATGAGAAATACACGAGAAACACACGAGAAACACACGAGAAACGCACGAGAAGTGCACGAGAAACGCACGAGAAGTGCACGAGAAACACACGAGAAGTACATGAGAAACACACGAGAAGTACATGAGAAGTACACGAGAAGTACACGAGAAACACACGAGAAGTACATGAGAAATACACGAGAAATACACGAGAAACACACGAGAAACGCACGAGAAGCGCACGAGAAGCGCACGAGAAGCGCACGAGAAGCGCACGAGAAGCGCACGAGAAGCGCACGAGAAGCGCACGAGAAGCGCACGAGAAGCGCACGAGAAGCGCACGAGAAACACACGAGAAGCACACGAGAAGCACACGAGAAACACACGAGAAGCACACGAGAAACACACGAGAAACACACGAGAAGTACACGAGAAGTACACGAGAAGTACACGAGAAGCACACGAGAAACACACGAGAAGCACACGAGAAACACACGAGAAACACACGAGAAGTACACGAGAAACACACGAGAAACACACGAGAAACACACGAGAAACACACGAGAAGTACACGAGAAACACACGAGAAGTACACGAGAAACACACGAGAAGTACACGAGAAACACACGAGAAGTACACGAGAAACGCACGAGAAACGCACGAGAAACGCACGAGAAACGCACGAGAAACACACGAGAAACACACGAGAAGCACACGAGAAGTACACGAGAAGTACACGAGAAGTACACGAGAAGCACACGAGAAACACACGAGAAGCACACGAGAAACACACGAGAAACACACGAGAAGTACACGAGAAACACACGAGAAACACACGAGAAACACACGAGAAACACACGAGAAGTACACGAGAAACACACGAGAAGTACACGAGAAACACACGAGAAGTACACGAGAAACACACGAGAAGTACACGAGAAACGCACGAGAAACGCACGAGAAACGCGACGAAACGCAGAGAAACGCACGAAACGCACGAAACGCACGAAAGCGCATTTGCAGAAGCGCATTTGAGAAGCACAATGAAACACACGAGAAACACACGAGAAGCACATAATGAAGCACACGAGAAGCACACGAAGCACCACGAAACACACGAAACACACGAGAAACACACGAGAAACACACGAAGTACACGAAGTACACGAGAAGTAATAATTTAGAAGCACCACGAGAAACACACGAGAAGCACCACGAGAAACACACGAGAAACACACGAGAAGTACACGAGAAACACCACGAGAAACACACGAAACACCACGAGAAACCGAAACACACGAGAAACACACGAGAAGTACACGAGAAACACACGAGAAGTACACGAGAAACACACGAGAAGTACACGAGAAACACACGAGAAGAACACGAGAAACGCACGAGAAACGCACGAGAAACGCACGAGAAACGCACGAGAAACGCACGAGAAGCGCACGAGAAGCGCACGAGAAGCGCACGAGAAGCGCCACGAAGCGCCACGAGAAGCGCCACGAAGCGCCACGAAAGCGCCGCAGAAACGCACGAGAAACGCACGAGAAACGCACGAAATACGAAGCGCAGAAGCGCACGAGTTTAAAGCGCACGAAGCGCAAGCGCACGAGAAGCGCACGAAGCTTACGAAGCGCGCACGAAGCGCACGAAGCTTAATTTGAGAAGCGCCACGAAGCGCCACGAGAAGCGCACGAGAAGCGCACGAGAAACGCACGAGAAACTTTTATTTGCTCTGTGTAAACATTCATAAAGTTTCATGATCAATGTTCAGGAGAAACCAGGACATTTCTGAAATGAGCCACTGCACCAAGAACTTTCTCGGGAGCCGGACAAGCTCCTGAAGATCAGACTTTCAGTCATTCTGAGGTCCACGTCTTTTCTCCGTTAAATCTAATCTCATTTTAAACGGTCACATTTATGCAGCTTTTCCGCCTTCAAGGCTCAAAACACTTTAAAACAAGAACGGCTCCCACACCAGGGGCGAAGGAGGGGAAGTGTTTGGCTCAAGGACACAGTGACATCAGCCAACCCGAGGGTCTGTGAATCTGACACTAAACCAAGAGCAGGACTTTAACCGGCGACTTTCAGGTCACAGACAAACGCTCGACCGTCTGAGCCTGAACTGCAGAGTCAGAGTCGGGTTTGTGTGAGGAGCTTCAGTCGGACACAGGGACTTTACACAGAAACACAAACCTGAAGGAGTTCAGTAAAATATCATGAACTTAGTAATAAATGTTTAATCACAGATGATCAAAATGAATATTTATGAATAATAACAACAATGTTCATATTTGACATAAATAAATAAAAGGCTTAGTTTCATTTTCCTGTGTTAAACGTCCCCAGAACGTCCAAATCTCCTGGTTCACAGAGCAAGACTTCAAATAGTGACCAACATTTACACCATATTTAGTCCAGACCTGGACCTGGACCTGGCCCTGGGCCTGGACCTGGCCCTGGACCCGGGCCTGGGCCTGGGCCTGGGCCCGGACCCGGGCCTGGGCCCGGACCCGGACCCGGGCCTGGACCTGGGCCTGGACCTGGCCCTGGGCCTGGACCCGGGCCTGGACCTGGGCCTGGGCCTGGACCCGGGCCTGGCCCTGGGCCTGGACCCGGGCCTGGACCTGGGCCTGGACCCGGGCCTGGACCTGGGCCTGGACCTGGACTGATGGATGCGATAAAGACACGACCTGCACGTCCAGAACAAGAAGAATGTTTCGTGGGTTTGTCATGAACTGAGGCGGATTAATAAAAGTTTTTCTTCTTCCTGCACTTTTCAAAAATGTGCTTCCTGTTTTTATCGTCTGTTTTAGCACAAACTGTCAGACTGAACTCTGAGGAGTGTGAATATGTCACTTGGATTAACTCTGTCACAGTTAAACTGACTCTTGGATTAACTCTGTCAGAGTTAAACTGACTCTTGGATTAACTCTGTCAGAGTTAAACTGACTCTTGGATTAACTCTGTCAGAGTTACACTGACTCTTGGATTAATTCTGTCAGAGTTAAACTGACTCTTGGATTAACTCTGTCAGAGTTAAACTGACTCTTGGATTAACTCTTTCACAGTTAAACTGACTCTTGGATTAACTCTGTCAGAGTTACACTGACTCTTGGATTAACTCTGTCACAGTTAAACTGACTCTTGGATTAACTCTGTCAGAGTTAAACTGACTCTTGGATTAACTCTGTCAGAGTTACACTGACTCTTGGATTAACTCTGTCACAGTTAAACTGACTCTTGGATTAATTCTGTCAGAGTTAAACTGACTCTTGGATTAACTCTGTCAGAGTTAAACTGACTCTTGGATTAACTCTGTCAGTTAAACTGACTCTTGGATTAACTCCGTCAGAGTTAAACTGACTCTTGGATTAACTCTGTCAGAGTTAAACTGACTCTTGGATTAACTCTGTCAGAGTTACACTGACTCTTGGATTAACTCTGTCACAGTTAAACTGACTCTTGGATTAATTCTGTCAGAGTTAAACTGACTCTTGGATTAACTCTGTCAGAGTTAAACTGACTCTTGGATTAACTCTGTCAGTTAAACTGACTCTTGGATTAACTCCGTCAGAGTTAAACTGACTCTTGGATTAACTCTGTCAGAGTTAAACTGACTTTTGGATTAACTCTGTCAGAGTTAAACTGACTCTTGGATTAACTCTGTCAGAGTTAAACTGACTCTTGGATTAACTCTGTCACAGTTAAACTGACTCTTGGATTAACTCTGTCACAGTTAAACTGACTCTTGGATTAACTCTGTCAGAGTTAAACTGACTCTTGGATTAACTCTGTCAGAGTTAAACTGACTCTTGGATTAACTCTGTCAGAGTTAAACTGACTCTTGGATTAACTCTGTCAGAGTTAAACTGACTCTTGGATTAACTCTGTCACAGTTAAACTGACTCTTGGATTAACTCTTTCACAGTTAAACTGACTCTTGGATTAACTCTGTCAGAGTTAAACTGACTCTTGGATTAACTCTGTCAGAGTTAAACTGACTCTTGGATTAACTCTGTCAGAGTTAAACTGACTCTTGGATTAACTCTTTCACAGTTAAACTGACTCTTGGATTTGCTTCTCGGCTGGAGTCTGTGGAGGCTCCAGGCTCTGGGGGGAGGTGTCATATGGGAGTGCGGGGCCAAAAGGCACAGCACATTTACATGGTGTGATGTGTTTATGTCCTAAAGGTCAGAGGTCAGAGAGGAAGAGGAAGAAGAGGAGGAAGAGGAAGAAGAGGAAGAGGAAGATGAGGAAGAAGAGGAGGAGGTGTTGGTGTAGATCAGATCAGACTTTCTAATCAGCTCGTTTCAACATCAAGGACTGAACCAGGACTAAACCAGGACTGAACCAGGACTGAACAGGACTGAACCAGGACTAAACCAGGACTAAACCAGGACTAAACCAGGACTAAACCAGGACTGAACCAGGACAAAACCAGGACTGAACCAGGACTGAACCAGGACTGAACCAGGACTAAACCAGGACTAAACCAGGACTAAACCAGGACTGAACCAGGACTGAACCAGGACAAAACCAGGACTGAACCAGGACTGAACCAGGACTGAACCAGGACTAAACCAGGACTGAACCAGGACTGAACAGGACTGAACCAGGACTGAACCAGGACTGAACCAGGACAAAACCAGGACTGAACCAGGACTGAACCAGGACTGAACCAGGACTAAACCAGGACTAAACCAGGACTAAACCAGGACTAAACCAGGACTGAACCAGGACAAAACCAGGACTGAACCAGGACTGAACCAGGACTGAACCAGGACTAAACCAGGACTGAACCAGGACTGAACAGGACTGAACCAGGACTGAACCAGGACTGAACCAGGACAAAACCAGGACTGAACCAGGACTGAACCAGGACTGAACCAGGACTAAACCAGGACTAAACCAGGACTAAACCAGGACTAAACCAGGACTAAACCAGGACTGAACCAGGACAAAACCAGGACTGAACCAGGACTGAACCAGGACTGAACCAGGACTAAACCAGGACTAAACCAGGACTAAACCAGGACTGAACCAGGACTGAACCAGGACAAAACCAGGACTGAACCAGGACTGAACCAGGACTGAACCAGGACTAAACCAGGACTAAACCAGGACTAAACCAGGACTAAACCAGGACTAAACCAGGACTGAACCAGGACTGAACCAGGACTAAACCAGGACTGAACCAGGACTAAACCAAGTCCAGCTCCAAAGCCCCCATCTCTTTTTGTGTCCCCACTTTATCGCTCTATATTCCCTCTTTCTTTGTCTTCCTCTCTTCTCCTTCCATTCTCTCTCCCTCTCTCTCTCTCCTCCTCTCTCTCTCTCCCTCTCTCTCTCCCTCCCTCTCTCTCTCTCTCCTTCTCTCGCTCCCCCTCTCTCTCTCTCCCTCTCTCTCTCCCTCTCTCTCTCTCTCCCCCTCTCTCGCCCCCCTCTCTCT
>JAVCWC010000055.1:115000-137644 GCA_034769755.1 Odontamblyopus lacepedii
GAACCAGGACTGAACCAGGACTGAACCAGGACTGAACCAGGACTGAACCAGGACTGAACCAGGACTGAACCAGGACTGAACCAGGACTGAACCAGGACTGAACCAGGACTGAACCAGGACTGAACCAGGACTAAACCAGGACAGGCCGAGCACCACCAGGTTCCACTTCACTCATTTTTGTAAGCACCATGGACAGCTCCAGAGACACAGACCTGGTTTAGTCCTGCTTTAGTCCTGCTTTAGTCCTGGTTTAGTCCTGGTTTAGTCCTGGTTTATATGTTTTGTATGTGTTTTGTTCTTGTTCCTGACTGACTTAAGTCTTTCTCATGACTCTTCCAGGAAGCCGCAGGGGCTCCGGGGCCACACAAAGCCCAGCCAAGGGCTCCGGTCCCTGGAGCTGCTGGAGCCCGGAGCAGCTGCGGTCAGGAGGGTGTCAGACCCGTCAGACTCGTCACTGGATCTGAGGTCACTGAGGCGCGGCCGGATTCTAATGAGTCACGCGGAGCTCCAGAGGGAGAGGGGAGCGCCGCACTGACCCGGCACAGAGGGAGAGCTCATCCCTGGGCACTTAGCGCCAGCCACCATCCCCCAGCCTCTGGAGGTCCAGACCAAGTGAGACCACCAGCCCTAAAGAGCGACATATTACACCCCTACAGGCCAGGTTTAGTCCTGGTTTAGTCCTGGTTTAGTCCTGGTTTAGTCCTGGTTTAGTCCTGATTTAGTCCTGGTTTAGTCCTGGTTTAGTCCTGGTTTAGACCTGGTTTAGTCCTGGTTTAGTCCTGGTTTAGACCTGGTTTAGTCCTGGTTTAGACCTGGTTTAGTCATGGTGTAGACCTGGTTTAGACCCGGTTTAGTCCTTGTTTAGATCTGGTTTAGACCTGGTTTAGTCCTGGTTCAGTCCTGGTTCAGTCCTGGTTTAGACCTGGTTTAGACCTGGTTTAGTCCTGGTTTAGTCATGGTGTAGACCTGGTTTAGACCCGGTTTAGTCCTTGTTTAGATCTGGTTTAGACCTGGTTTAGTCCTGGTTTAGACCTAGTTTAGACCTGCTGTAGTCCTGGTTAGGACCTGGTTTAGTCCTGGTTCAGTCCTGGTTTAGTCCTTGTTTAGAGCTGATTTAGACCTGGTTTAGACCTGGTTCAGTCCTGGTTTAGTCCTGGTTTAGTCCTGGTCCAGTCCTGCTCTAGTCCTGGTTCAGTTCTGGTTTAATCCTGAGTCAGGGGGAGCTCTAGGGCACAGCAGGGGGCTCAGGACAGACAAAGCCCAGCTCGGAGCTCTGTCCCTGGGCACAGATGAGCCGCGGCCCCTGGAGCCTCTGGAGCTGGGACCATCTGTGCAGCAGCTGAGGCCAGAACTGAGACCGGCCAGACCGAGTCCTGCGATAAATCCCCCAAAACCCGAGCACACGATTCTGTCAGACGCACGAGACAAACCCGAGCACACGATTCTGTCAGACGCACGAGACAAACCCGAGTCCAACAGATGTTTTCTACATACATAGACATGTATGTCTATGGCAGAATGTTCAGCAGTTGCCATGGAGACGCAACAAACACATCAGTAAACACTGGAAAAAAGATTTAAGATCAACAGAAAACTCCAGAAAAACAAACAAAATGTTTGGACATTTTCATTTTCCTGGGATGAGCTCTGGTTTAGTCCTGGTTTAGTCCTGGTTTAGTCCTGGTTTAGTCCTGGTTTAGTCCTGGTTCAGTCCTGGTTTAGTCCTGGTTTAGTCCTGGTTTAGCCCTGGTTTAGTCCTGGTTCAGTCCTGGTTTAGTCCTGGTTTAGTCCTGGTTTAGTCCTGGTTTAGTCCTGGTTTAGCCCTGGTTTAGTCCTGGTTCAGTCTGGGTTTAGTCCTGGTTTAGTCCTGGTTTAGTCCTGGTTCAGTCCAGGTTTAGTCCTGGTTTAGTCCTGGTTCAGTCCTGGTTCAGTCCAGGTTTAGTCCTGGTTTAGTCCTGGTTCAGACCAGGTTCAGTCCAGGTTAGTCTTGGTTTAGTCCTGGTTTAGTCCTGGTTCAGTCTGGGTTTAGCCCTGGTTCAGTCTGGGTTTACTGCTGGTTTAGTCCTGGTTCAGACCAGGTTCAGTCCAGGTTGAGTCCTGGTTTAGTCCTGGTTCAGTCCTGGTTTAGTCCTGGTTTAGCCCTGGTTTAGTCCTGGTTCAGTCCTGGTTTAGTCCTGGTTTAGTCCTGGTTTAGTCCTGGTTTAGTCCTGGTTTAGCCCTGGTTTAGTCCTGGTTCAGTCTGGGTTTAGTCCTGGTTTAGTCCTGGTTTAGACCTGGTTCAGTCCTGGTTTAGTCCTGGTTTAGTCCTGGTTTAGTCCTGGTTTAGTCCTGGTTTAGTTTGGGGAAAACACACAAACAGTAGTTTGAAGTTCAAACATCAGAGCTCCTCCAGACGAGTGCCCAGCGGAGGGGCGCCCCGCTGGGGTCGGAGGGGTACCCGGACCCCCTTGTGTTTGTGGAGCTCCCACATGACAGAGGGGGCGAACACCAGCGCACTGCCCAGAGGAGAGATGCCTCTGTGGGCACAGCCAGACGCCTGCTCCTGTTTGCGCCTGCTGTGCTGATGCTTAACACACGGTTAATACTGGTTTGGTCCTGGTTTAGTCCTGGTTTAGTCCTGGTTTAGTCCTGGTTTAGTCCTGGTTTAGTCCTGGTTTAGTCCTGGTTTAGTCCTGGTTTAGTCCTGGTTTTCTCCTAGGGGGTCTGGAGGGCTCCATCAGGGGGAGGACAGACATGAGAGCAGAGCTCTGTCCTGGGCTCTGGACGTGTGGAGGCGGAGGCCAGGGACAGAGCTCTGACGTGGGCAGAGGACACGTGCCAGCCCCTGGAACCAGCGTGGAGGAGCGGAAGAAGGAAATATTCAGAATAAACAGCAGCAGTAGTAGTAGTAGTAGCAGTAGTAGTAGCGGTAGTAGCGATGTAGTAGCGGTAGTAGTGAGTAGTAGTAGTAGTAGTAGCAGTAGTAGTAGCAGTGGTAGTGGCGAGCAGTGGTAGTAGTAGTAGTAGTAGTAGCAGTAGCGGTGGTAGTAGCGGTGGTGGTAGCGGTAGCAATGAGTGGTAGTAGTGATGGTAGTAGCGGTAGCGGTGGTGGTAGTGGTAGTAGCGGTGGCAGTGGTAGTAGCGGCAGTGATGGCGGTATGGCGGTGGTGATGGTGGTAGCGGTGGTGGCGGCAGTGGTGGCTGTGGTGGTGATGGTAGTGGCGGTAGCGGTAGTGGTAGTGGTAGCGGTAGGTAGCAGTAGTAGCGGGCGCGGTGGTGGCAGTGGTGGTGGCGGTGAGTGGCAGTAGCGATGGTGGTAGCGATGGCAGTGGTAGTGGTAGTGGCGGTGGTAGCGATGGTAGCGGTGGCAGTGGTAGTAGTGGTAGCGGTGGTATTAGCGAGTAGTGGCAGTGGCGGTGATGATGATAGTGGCGATGGTAACAGTAGTGAGCGGTAGTGGTGGCAGTGGTAAGTGGTAGTGGCATGGTAGCGGTAGCGGTGGCGGTGGTGGTAAAGTAGCGGTAAGTAGCGGTGGTGGTGGCATGGTGGTAGTAGCGGTGGTGGTGGTGGTGGTGGCAGCGGTGAGTAGTGGTAGCGGTGGTAGTGGCAGTGGTAGTGGCGGTAGCGGTGGTAGTAGCGGTGGCATTAGTAGTGGCGGTGGCAGTGAAAGTGGTAGCGGTAGTGGTAGTGGCGGTGGTGGTAGCGATGGGTAGTGGCGGTAGTAGTGGTAGCGGTGGTAGTAGCGGTGGCAGTGGTAATTGGTAGCGGTGGTAATTGCAGTGGCGGTGGTAGTGATGGCGGTGGTGGTGGTGATGATGATGGTGGTAGTGGCGATAGCGGTGGTAGTGGCGGTAGCAGTGGCAGTGACGATGTGGTAGCGGTAGTGGTAGCGGTGATACAGTGGTATCAGTGACCAGCGGTAGTGGTGATGGCAGTGGTGGTAGCGAGTAGTAGTAACGGTGGCAGTGGTAGCGGTAGTGGTAGTGGTGATGGCGGTAGTGGTAGCGGTGGTAGTGGCAGTGGTGGTAACGGTGATGGCAGTGGTAGTAGTATTAGTAGTGGTGGTATTGGTAGCGGTAGTGGTAATTGGTGGCAATAGTGGTGGTAATTAGCGGTAGTGGTGGTAGTGGCGGTGGTAGTGGCAGTGAAAGTGATGACGGTAGCAATAGTGGTAGTAAGCGGTAGCAGTGAAGATAGCGGTGGTAGTGGCGGTGGCATTGGTAATGTTGGTAGCGGTGGTATGGTGGCGGTGGTGACTGATGGTAACAGCAATGGTGAGTGGTGGCGGTAGCAGTGGTGGTAGCGGTGGTAACGGTGATGATGGTGGTAGTGGTAGCAGTGGTGGCGGTGGTAGTGGTAGTAAAGTGGTAAGCGGCGGTATTAGCGGTAGCGGTAGCAGTAGTGGTGGTAGCGGTATTGACAATGGTGATAGTAGCGATGGTGAGTAGCTGATGGTGGCGGTAGCGATAGTAGTGGCGGTGGTAGTTGGTGATGGTGATGGCAGTGGCGAGTGGTGGTAGCGATGGTAGCGGTGGTAGTGGCAATGGTAGTGGTAGTAGTGGCTGATAGCAGTGAAGTAAGTAGTAGCCGGTAGCAGTGATGATGATGGCAATGTGATGGTAGCCAGTAGTGGCGCGTGAGTAGCAGTGTAGTGTTGATAGCTGGTGAGTGGTAATGATGGTGGTGGTAGTAGCAATGGTGGCGTGATGGTAGCGAGTGGTAGCAGTAGTGATGGCAGTGGTGGTGAGCGGTGGCGATGGTAGTGGTAGCGGTGGTAGCGGTGGTAATGGCAGCAGTGGTGGTGGTAGCGGTAAGTGGTAGTGGTGGTGGCGATGGTAGTGGTGGTAATTGCGGCAGTGAAGCGGTGGTGGTAGCGGTAGCGGTATTGGTAGTGGTAGTGGTGGCGGTGGTAGCAATCGGTAGTGATGGTAGTAGCGGTGGTATTGGTGGTAGTGGCGGTGGTAGTAGTAGTGGCGGTAGCGATAGTGGCAGTGGTAGCCGGTATTAGTGATGGTGGCAGTGAAGATGGTAGTAGTGGTGGTAATGGTGGCAGTAGCGGTGGTGTGTGGTAGCAGTAAGTGGCGGTGGCAGTGGTGGTATTGGCGATGGCAGTGGTGGCTGGTAGCGGTGGTGGCAGTGGTGGTATTATTGGTGGTAATGATGATGGTGGTAGCGGCAGCGATGGTAGTGGCAGTGGTAGTAGCGGTAGCAATGGTGGTATTGGCAGTGGCAGTGGTGGCACGTGGTAGCGGTAGCGGTAGTGGTAAGTGGTAGCAGTGGTGACGGTAGTGGCTGGTAGTGGTGGTGGTAGCGGTGGCGGTGGTAGTAGCGGTAGTAGTGGTGATGATGATGATGATGATGATGGTAGTGTTAGTAGCAGTAGCGATGGTAGCGGCGGTAGGTAGCGGTAGCTTGGTGGTGGTAGTATTGGCGGTGGTAGTAGCGGTGGTGGCTGTGGTAGTAGCAGTGTAGTGATAGCAGTGGCAGTGGTGGTAGTAGCAGTGGTAAGTGGCGGTGGCAATAGTGGTAGTAGGTAGCGGTGGTAGTAGCAGTAGCGGTGGTAGCGTGATGGTGGTAGTAGCGGTGGTAGTGGTGGTGGCGATGGTGAGTGGTAGTGGCAGTGGTGGTGATGATGATGACGGTGGCAGTAACGGTAGTAGCGGTGGTGGTGGCGGTGGCAGTATTAGTGGCGATGATGGCAGTGATGGCAGTGGTAGTGACAGTGATGGTAGTGGCGGATGGCGGCAGTGGCGGTAGCTGGTGGTAGTGGCGATGGAAGTAGCGGTGGCAGTAGTATTAGCAGTAACGGTGGTAGTGAGTAGTGGTGGTGATGATGAGTAGCGGTAGCGGTGGTAGCATTGGCAGTGGTGGCAGCAGTGGCGGTAACCAGTGGCAATGGCAGTAGTGATGATGATGACGATGGTAGTGGCAGCAGTGGTATTGGTGGTAGCGGTGGTGGTAGTGGTGACGATAGTAGCGGTAGCGGTAGTGGTAACGATGGTAGCGGTGGTGGTGGCGGTGGTAGTGGTGGTGGTAAGTGAAGTAGTAGCGGTGGTAGTAGCGGTGGTAGTAGCGGTGGCGGTAGTGGCTGTGGTAGTGATGGTAGCGGTGGCGGTGGTAGTGAAGTGGCGGTAATGATAGTAGTAGTGGCGGTGGCGGTAGCGGTAGCAGTGGTGGTGGTAGCGGTGGCAATGGTGGTGGTAGTGGCGGTGATGATGGCGGTAGCGGTGGTGGTGGCAGTGGCAGTGGCGGTAGCGGTGATGTTGCAGTGGCTTGATGCTGTGGTAGTGGTGGTAGTGGCAGTGGCGGTAGCGGTGGCGGTGGTGGTAGTGGTATTGGTAGTAGCGGTGGTGATGCGGTGACGGTAGTGGCGGTAGTAGTGGCGGTGGTGGTAGCGGTGGCAGTGGTATTGGCGAGTGGCGGTGGTAATGTGATGGCAGTGTGTAGTGGTAGCGGTGGCAGTGGTGACGGTGGCTTGATGGTAGTGAGCAGTGGTGGTGGCGGTGATGGTAGCGGTGGCGGTGGTGGCAGCGGTGGTGGTGGCGGTGGCGGTGGCGGTGATGGTAGTGATGATGGCAGTGATGCAGATGGTGGTAGTGGCGGTGGCTGGTGGTGGTGGTAGCGGTGGCAGTGGCGGTAGTAGCGGTGGTGGTGATGGTGGTAGCGGTGGTGGTGGCATTAGTATTGTAGCGATGTGGTAGTAGCAGTGGTGGTAGTAGTAGCGAGTAGTAGTGGTAGCAGTAGCCGGTGAGTAGTAGCTAGTAGTAAAGTAGTATACGGTGGTGGTAGTGGCGGTGGCGGTGGTAGTGGCGGTGGTAGTGGCGATGTGGTAGCAGTGGCAGTGGTATTAGCGGTGGTGTGTAGCGATGGCGATAGCGGTGGTGGTGATGGTGGTGACGGTAGCAGTGGTAGTGGCAGTGGTGGTGACAGTGATGGCGGTGGTGGCTGTGGTAGTGGTAGTGATGGCAGTGGCAGTGGTAGTGGCAGTAACTTGATGGTAGTGGCAGTGGTAGTGGTAGTGGTAGTAGTAGCGGAAGTGGTAAAGTAGTAGTGGCAGTGGTAGCTGTAGTGGTGAAGTAGTAACAGTAGCAGTATTAGTAGTAGTAGTGGTAGTGGTAGCAGTAGTGGCTATTATTAGTAGTAGTATTAGCAGTAGCAGTATTAGTAGCAGTAGTAGTAGCAGTAGTAGTAGCAGTAGTGGTAGCGGTAGCAGTATTAATGCTGTAGTAGTAGCAGTAGTAGTAGCAGTAGCAGTAGTAATGTAGTAGTAATGCCGTGATAATGCTGATAAGTAAGTAGTAGTAGCAGTGGCAGTAGTAGTAGCAGTAGTATTAGCAGTAGCGATGGCGTAGTAGCAGCCAATCAGCGCGGTAGCAGTGGCAGTGGTGGTGATGGTATTGGCAATTGGCAGTGGTAGGTGGCAGTGAAGTGGTAGCGGTGGTGGTGATGGTGGTAAGCGGTGGTGGTGGTGGTAGTAGCAGTAGTGATGGTAGTGGCAGTGGTGGTGGCTGGTGGTGGTGGTGGTGGCAGTGGCGGTGGTGGTGGCAGTGGTGGTGGCGGTGGTGGTAGTGGTGGTAGTGGTGAGTGGTAGCGATGGTGGCCTGATGATGGTAGTGGTAGCAGTGGCTTGATGGTATTGGCAGTGAAGTAGTGGCAGTGATAGTAGCCGGTGGTAGTGGCGGTAGCGGTGGTGGTGGCAGTGGTGGTGGCAGTGGTGGTAGATGGTGGTAGCAGTGGCAGTGATGATGATGGTGGTAGTGGTGGCGATGATGGTAGTGGTATTGGCAGTGGCAGTGGTAGTAGCCAGTGGTGGCAGTGGTGGTAGCGGTGGCGATGGTAGTGGCGATGTGGTAATTGGCAGTGGCAGTGGCAGTGGTGGTGATGGTAGTAGCGATGGCGGTAGTGGTAGCAGTAGTGGTAGCGGTAGTGGTAGTAGTGGTAGCGGTGGTGGCTGTGATGGTAGTGGTAGTAGCAGTAGCAGTGGTAATTAGCAGTGGTAAGTGGCAGTGGCAGTGATGATGGTGGTGGTGATGGTAGTAGCAGGTAAATGGCTGAAGTAGTAGTGGTAGTGGCGGTGGCGATGGTAGTGGCAGTAGTAGTGGCAGTGGTAGTAGCAGTAGTAGTAGCGGTAGTGGTAGCGGTGTGTGGTAGTAGTAGCGGTAGCGGTGGTAGTGGTAGTAGTAGCAGTAGCAGTAGTAGTAGTAGTAGTGGTAGCGGTAGTGGTAGTGGTGAGTAGCAGTGGCAGTGGTGGTGGCAGTGGTGGTAGCAGTGAAGTGGTAACCAGTGGCGGTGGTGGTGGCAGTAGTGATGGCAGTGGCAGTGGCAGTGGTATTGATGATGATAGCGGTGGCAGTGGTATTGGCAGTGGTGGTAAGCATTGGTAATTGATGGTGGTAGCAGTGGCAGTGATGATGATGATGGTGGTGGTAGCAGTGGTGGCTGTGATGGTGGTGGTAGTAGCAGTAGCAGTGGTAGTAGCAGTGGTAGTAGCGATAGTAACGTGTGATGGTAGTAGCATTAGCAGTGGTAGTAGCGGTGGTGGTGGCAGTGGTAGCGTTGGTGGTGGCGGTGGCGGTGGTGGTGGTGGTGGTAGTGGTAGCGGTGGTGGTGGTGGTGGCGGTGGTGGCTGGTGGTGGTGGTGGTGGCGGTAGCAGTGGTATTGGCGGTGGTAGTGGTGGTAGCGGTGGTGGTGGCAGTAGCGGTGAAGTGCAGTGGTAGTGCGGTGGTGGTGGTGGTGGCAGTGGTGAGTAGCGGTGGCAGTGGTGGTAGTAGTGGTTGTGGTAGCGGTGGTAATTAGTGGTAGCGGTAATCGGCTGGTAGTGGTAGTGATGGCAGTAGCGATGAAGTAATTGGCAGTGGTACGGTAGTAGTAGCGGTGGCAGTGGTAGTGGCAGTGGTGAAGTGAAGTAGTAGTAGCGGTGGTAGTATTAGTAGTAACCGGTAGCAGTAGTAGTAGCAAGTGGTAGTAGCGGTAGCAATAGTAGTAGTAGTATTAGTGGTAACTTGATGGTAGTAGCAGTAGCAGTAATAGCAGTAGTAAGCAGTATTAGTGATAGTGGTAGCAGTAGTGGTGGCAGTGGCGCGGTGGTGGTGGTAGTGATGGTGGTGGCGGTGGTGGTGGTGGTAGCAGTATTGGCTGGCCAGTGGTGGTGGTGGTAGCGGTGGCTGGTGGTGGTGGTGGCTGCCAGTGGTGATGGTGGTGGCGGTGGTGGTGGCAGTGGTGGTAGCGGTGGCGGTGGTGGTGATGGTAGTGGTGGCGGTGAGCAGTGGTGGTGGTAGCGGTGGTAGTGGCAGTGGCGGTGGTAGTGGTAGTGGTAGTGGCGGTGGTAGTGGTGGTAACCCGGTGGTGGTGGCAGCGGTAGTGAGGCGGTGGTGGTAGCAGTGGTGGTAGTGGTAGTGGTAGTGGTAGCCGGTAGTGGTAGCGGTATGGCGGTGGTGGTGATGATGATGGTGGCGGTGGTAGTGGTAGTGGTAGTAGTGGTGCTGTGGTCGAGTAGTGGTACGGTAGTGATGATGAACACATGATGATGATAATCGTAGTAATGATGATGATGAGTATTGGCAGTGGTAGTAGCGGCAGTGGTAGTGATGGTAGTAGTAGCGGTGGTAGTAGTGATGGTAGTAGTAGTGGCAGTAGTAGTGGCAGTGGCGGTGGTGGTGGTGGTGGTGGTGGCGGTGGTAGTGATGGTGGCGGCGGTGGTGGTGGTGGTGGTGACGATGATGATGGTGGTGGTAGTAGTGGTAGCGGTAGTGATAGCAGTGGCAGTATTAATTGGTAGTAGTGATAGCGGTGGTGGTAGTGGTGGCAGTGGTAGGTGTGTTTGCTGTAGTGGTGGTGGTAGCGGTGGTGATGGTAGTGACGATGGTAATGCGGTGGTAGTGAAGTAGTAGTAATGCGGTAGTAGTAGCGGTAGTAGTAGCAGTGGTAGTAGTAGTAGTAGTGGTAGCATGATGGTAGTGGTGCTGCTAGTAGTGATGGTGCAGTGGTAGTAGGTGGTGGCGATAGTGGTAGCAGTGGTGGTGGTAGTGGTAGTAGCGGTGGTAGTGGCAGTGGTAGCGATGGCGGTGGCAGTGGTAGTGGCAGTAGCGGTGGTGGTAGTAGTGGTAGCGGTAGCAGTGGTAGTAGTAGTAGTAGTAGTAGCAGTGTGATAGTAGTAGCAGTGGCAGCAGTGACGGCTGTGGTAGTAGCAGTAGTGGTGGTGGTAGTAGTAGTGGTAGTAGTGGTAGTAGCGGTGGCAGTAGTGGTAGCAGTGGTAATTGGCAGAATTGAGTAGCAGTGGTAGTGGTAGTGGTGGTAGTAAGCGGTGGCGATGGTAAACGGCGGTGGTAGCGGTGGCAGTGGCGGTGGTAGTGGTGGTGGTGGTTGGCCAGCGGTGGCGGTGGTGGTGGTGAGTGGTGATGGTAGCGGTAGCGGTGGTGGTGGTGATGGTGGCAGTGGCAGTGGTAATTGGCGGTGGTAGTGGTGGTAGTGGTATTGCGATGGCAGTGGTGGTAGTAGTGGTGGTGGTGGCAGTGGCAGTGGTAGTGATGGTGGTGGCAGTGGCGGTGGTGGTAGCGGTGAAGTGATGGCAGTGGTAGTAGCAGTGGTAGTGGTAGTGGTGGCAGTGGTAGTGGTGGCAGTAATTGGCCGGTAGTAATCGGCAATTAGTAGTGTGACAGTAGTGGTAGTAGTGGTAGTGGCAGTGGCGGTGGTAAAGTGATGGTAGTAGCGGTGGCGGTGGTGGTAGCCAGTGGCGGTGGTGGCAGGTGGCTGGTAGTGGCAGTGGTATTGAGTAGTGGTAGTGGTAGTGGTAGTAGTGGTGGTAGCAGTGGCAGTAGTAGTAGTAGTAGTGATGGTAGCAGTGGCAATTAACGGTAGTGGTAGCAGTGGCAGTAGTAGTGGTAGAAGTGGCATTGGTAGTGGTGGTAGCAGTGGTAGTGATGAGTAGTAACTGATGATGGTAGTGGTAGTAATGGTGGTGGTGGCGTAATTAGTAGCGATGGCGTGTGATGATGAAATGGCGGTGGCAGTGGTAGTAGCAGTAGTAGTAGTGACAGTGATGGTAGTGGCAGTGGCAGTGGTAAATGCAGTAGTGGTAGCGGTGAGTAGTAGGGTGGTAGCGGTGGCGGTGGTGGTGGTAGTGGTGGTGAAGTGACGGTGGTGGCTGGTGGTGGTGGTGGTAGCGGTGGCGGTGGTGGTGGCGGTGGTGGTAGCGGTGGCAGTGATAATGGTAGTGGTAGGTGGTGGCAGTGGTGGCTGGTAGTGATGGTAGTCAGCAGTGGCAATTAGTATTGGCGATGGTGGTAGCAGTGGTAATTGGCAGTGGTAGTAGCGGTGGTAGTAGCCAGTGGTAACTGATGGTAATTAACTTGATGGCAGTGGTAGTAAAGTAGTAGTACGATGGCGGCAGTGAGTAGTGGCAGTGGTAGTAGCCAGTGGCAGTGGCGGTAGTAGTGGTGGTAGTGGCGGTGGCGGTGGTGGTAGCGGTGTTAGTGGCGGTGGTGGTAGTGGCGATGGCAGTGGCGGTGGTGGTGGTAGTGGTGGTGGTAGCGGTGATGGCTGTGGTGGTGGTGGTAGTGGCAGTGGCAGTGGTGGTGCCGATGATGATGGCGGTGGTGGTGGCGGTGGTAGTGGCGGTGGCAGTGGTGGTCAGCGGTGGTGGTAGTGGTGGTAGTGGTAGTGGCAGTGGTAGTAGTGATGGTGGTAGTGATGGCAGTGGCGGTGGCAGTGGTGGTGGTGGTGGTGGTGGTGGCAGTGGTGGTGGTAATTGGCAGTGGTAGTAACGGTGGTAGTGGCAGTGGTAGTGCGATGGTAATGGCGATGGCGGTGGTATTGGCAGTGGTAGTGACGGCAGTGGTAGCGGTGGTAGTAGCGGTGGCAGTGGTAATTGATGATGGTAGTGGTAGCGGTGGTAGTGGTGGTGACGGTAGTGGCTGTGGTAGTAGTAGTAGTGGCAGTAGCGGTGGTAGTAGCCGGTAGTAGTAGTGGTGGCAGTGGTAGTAGCAGTGGCAGTGGTAGCAGCCAGTGGTGGCGGTGGCAGTGGTGGTGGTGGTGGCAGTGGTGGTGGCGGTAGCGGTGGTGGTGGTGGTGGTAAATGTTGGCGGTGGTGGTGTTAGCAGTGGTGGCTGTGGTATTATTGATGATGGCAGTGGCGATGAAGTAGTGGCAGTGGTAGTAGCAGTGGTGAAGTAGCGGTGGCAGTGGTAATGCGATGGCGATGGTATTGGTAGTAGCGGTAGTGGTGATGATATTAGCAGTAAGCAGTGGTAGTAGCAGTGAGTAATTAACGGTAGCAATGGTGGTGGTAGTGATGGTAGTAGCGATGTGTGTGATGTGATGGTGGCAGCAGTGATGGCAGTGGCGGTAGGCGGTGGTGGCAGTGATGGTGGCGACAGTGGTGGTGATGGTAGTGGTGGTAGCGGTGGTAGTGGTAGTGGCGAAGTGGTAGCTGTGGTAGTGATGGTAGTAGCGGTGGTAGTGGTAGTAGCAGTGGTGGCTGGTAGTGACGGTAAGTAGCAGTGGTAGTAGCAGTGGTAATTAGCAGTGGCAGTGGTGGTAGTAGTGAAAGTAGTAGCAGTAGGTAGTGAAGTAGTGAAGGTAGTATTGTGATAGTAGTAGTGGTGAAGTGTTGATAGTAGTGGTAGTGGCAGTGATGATGGTAAAGTAACGCGATGGTAGCAATGGTATTAGTAGTAATTAGTAGTGATGATGGTGAAATGATAAAGTATTGATGGTAGTAGCAGTGGCAGTGGTAAGTAGTGGTGATGGTAACGATGGTAGTAGTAGTAGCAGTGATGGTGGTGGCAGTAGTAAATGAAGTAGTACAGTGGTGGCAGTAGTAGTACAGTAGTGATAGTGGTAGCAATTAGTAGTGGTAACTGATGATGGTAGCAGCAGTAGTAGTAGTAGTAGTAGTAGCAGTAAGTAGTAATATTAGTGATCAGTAACTAGCAGTAGTATTAGCAGTAGCAGTGGTATTGATAGTAGTAGTAGCAGTGGTAAAAGTAGTAGTAACGGCAGTAGTGATAGTAGTAGTAGCAGTAATTAGTAGTAGTAGTAATGAAATGTAGCAGTGATAATGCAGTAGCAGTAGTAGTAGTAGTAGTATTAGCAGTGGTAAGTAGTAGTAGCCCAGTAGTAGTGAATGCTGTAGTAGTAGTAGTACAATGACAAGTAGTAGTAGTAGCAGTAGTAATTACAATGTAATAGTAGTAGTAGCAGTATGATGAAGTAGCAGTGGTGGTAAGCAGTAGTAGTAAGTGGTAAGTAGTAGTAGCAGTGGTAAAGTGGTCGCAGCTAGTGATGATTCTGATGAGTAAGTGATAGCAGTAGTAATTACAGTGATGATGATGGTAGTAGCGACCAAAATGATAGCAGTGATGGCAGTGGCGGTAGTAGTGGCAGTAGCAGTGGTAGTAGTGATGGTAGCAGTAGCAGTATTAGTGGTAGTGATGGCAGTAGCAGTAAATGATAGCAGTAACGAAAGCAGTAGCTGGTGGTAACAGTAGTAGTGACAGTAGTAAAGTAGTAGTAGTGGTGGTAGTAGTAGTGGCAGTGGCAGTGATGGTAGCAGTGGTGGTGGCAGTGGTAGTGGCAGTGGTGGTGGTGGTGATGGTAGTGGCAGTGGCAGTAGTGATGATAGCGGTGGCGGTGGCGGTGGTAGTAGCGGTGGTGGTGGTAGTGATGGTAGTGGCGGTGGCAGTGGTATTAGTAGTGGTGGTGGTAGCAGTGGCAGTAGTGATGGTAAGTAGCGAAAGTAGCAGTAGTAGTAGCAGTGAGTAGTGGCAGTGATGTATGATGGTAGTGGTAGTGGTAGCAGTGGCAGTGAGTAGTAAGCGGTAGTAACGATGTGATGACTTGATAGTAGTAGCGTTGTAAGTGTGATAGTAGCAGTGGCAGTGGTAGTGGTAGTAGTAGCAGTAGCAGTAGTAATGGCGGTAGCAGTGGTAAGCGACAGTAGCTGTGGTAATTGATGAGTAAGTAGTAGTAGTATTAGTGATGATAGTAACGGTAAATAATCGATAGTAATGATAATGGCAATGTGATGGCAGTAGTAGTAGCAGTAGGTAGTAGTGTCGCGATGGCAGTAGTAGTAGTAGTAGCAGTGGTAGTAGTAGTAGTAGCAGTAGTAGTAAGTAGTAATAATAATAGTAAGTAATAGTAAGTAATGCTTGATATAATGCTAGTAAGTAGCGAAATGCTTAGTAACACAGTAGTAGGAGCAGTAGTAAATAATATTAATGACTATTAGCTGTAACAGTAGTAATGTATTAATAGTATGATAGTAGTATGATAGTAATGTAGTAGTTAATAACAGTAGTAATAGCAAATAGTATGCCAGTAAGTAAATGGCCAGTAATAATAACAGTGGCAATAAGTAAGTAACAGTAGTAAGTAATGGTAATGCAGTATTAGTAATAGCAGTAACATGCAGTAGTAGTAGTAGTAGTAGCAGTAGCAGTAGTAGTAAACAAGTAGTAGTAGTAATGTAAGCGGTAGCAATGGTATTGCAGTAGTAGTAATGTAATATAAATAGTAAAAATAACAATGTGTCAGTAACAATGTAGCATTAATAATTAGTAAATAATAACAGTATTAGTAGTAGTAATAACAGTAATGTAGTAACCAGTAACAGTAAGTAATAACAATGGTAATGTGTTAATCAATAATGTGTAAATAACAATAATCAAGTAATAGTAATGTAATAACAAATAATAATAACATTATATGTAATGTAACAATGGTAGTAATAATAACTCAATAATAATAATAATAAATAAGTAATGGTAATAAATAGTAACATGTTAACAATAATAATAATAACAATAATGTAATGTAACAATAATAAGTAGCTAACAACAAAGCAAACAGTAATAGTGCTAAATATGATAATAATATTAATATGACAACAAGCGGTAACATGTAATAAGCAATCTAATAGTAATAGTAAGTAGCAGTAGTAGTAATGTAATAATAATGTGTGTAATGCAATGTAAAATAGTAAGTAACAGTAACAATGTTGGGTAGTAATAATGCTATTAGTAATATTAACAGTAGTAGTAATAATAACAAATAGCAGTAATAATAGTAGTGGTATTATCATGTTATTAAGTAAGTAACAATGATTAGTAGCAATGTATGCAATCAATAATAGTAATAGTAGTAGTAAATAGTAAGTAACAGTAGTAGTAATGTAGTAAGTAATGTAATGCAAATAAGTAAGTAATAACAATAGCAGTAATAACAAGTAATAATAATGTATTAGTAATACTTAATGTAAATAATAGTAATGTGGTAATAGTAATAATAATGTAATGTAATAACAATAGTAATAACTAATGTATGTAGCAGTAGTAATAATAAGTAATAGTAGTAACAATGTAATAATATATAATAGTAATGTATGTAATATATGTTATAGTAATGTAATAATAATAATAACAATAATGTCAATAGTAATAATAATGTAGTAATAACAATATCATTAAGTAACTAACAGTAATAAAAGTAATATGATAAGTAATAATAATAGTAATGATAATGGTAATGTAGCAGTAATGTGTGATAACAATGCTAATGTAATGTAATATTATTAACAATTAAGTAATAGTAATGACGTGGTAGCAAGTAACGTAATGTAATGCTAATGCAGTAATGTTAATGTAGTAACAGTAACAATGATAGTAAATATATTAACAGTAGTAAGTAATGATAATAGTAGTAATGTAATAACTATTAACAGTATAAGTAGTAACAGTAGTAGTAGTAACAATGCAGTAGTAAGTAAGTGATAGTAAATATTAATAAATAGTAATGTAATGTAATCAGTAATAAGTAGTAGTAAGTAGTAGTAGTAATGTAATAGTAGCAGTAGCAGTAAGTAACAATGCAGAAGTGGCAGTGGTGGTGGTAGCAGTGGTAGCGGTGGCAGTGATGCTAGCGGTGGCAGTAGCAGTGGTGGTGGCAGTGGTAGTGGTGGTGGTGGCTGATGGTGGTAATAGTACTGGTGATGATGAAGTAAACAGTAGTGGCAGTGGCAGTGGTAATTAGTAGTAGTAGTGGTAGCGGTAGCCCAGTGGTAGTGGCATGGCGGCAGTGGCTGTGGTAATTGTGATGATGAGCATTAGTAGTAACGGTAGCAATGATAAGTGATGATGGTAGTAGTAGCAGTGAAGTAATAGCTGTTGATGGCAGTGGTAGCGGTGAGGTGGTGGTGGTGGTGGTAGTGGTGGCGATTAGTGGTAATGGTGTTGATGGCAGCGGTGGTAGTGAAGTGGTGGTGATGGCAGTGGCAGGTGGTGGTGGCAGTGGTGATAGCAGTGAAGCAATGGTAAACCAGTAGTGGTATTGGTAGCGGTGGTATTAGCGGTGGCGGTGGTGGCAGCCAGTGGTAGCGGTAGTGATGGCGGTAGTGGTAAGTGGCAATTAGTGGTAGCGGTGGTGGCTGGTGGTAGTGGTATTAGCAGTGGCAGTGGCAGTGGTGGTAGCAGTGGCTTGATGGCGGTGGTGATGGCGATGGCAGTGGCAGCGGTGGTGGTGATGGTAGTGGCAGTGGTGGTAGTGATGACGTGGTATTGGCGGTAGCGGTGGTGGTAGTGGCAGTGATGATGATGATGATGATGGTAGTAGCGGTGGTAGTGGTAGTAGTAGTGGTGGTAGTGATGTAGTAGCGATGGTGGTAGCGGTGGTAGCGATGGTGATGGTAGTAGTGGTAGTAATGCGGTAGCGGTGGTAGTGGTAGTAGTAGTATTGGCAGTAGTAGTAGTATTAGCAGTAGTAGTAGCAGCAGTGATGGCAGTAATCAGTAGCGGTAGCAGTGGCAGCAGTGGTAATTAGTGGTAGTAGTAGTAGTATTAGCAGTAGTGGTGACCGCAGTGGCGGCTGTAGTAGTGGTAGCCAGTAGCAATGTGATAACGATAGTAGTAGCATTAGCGGTAGCGGTAGTATTAGCGATGGCGTGTACTTGCCAACAATGTGATAAATATTAGTAGCAGTAGTAGTAGTGGTAGCGATGGTAGTAGTAGTAGCAGTGGTGGCTTGAAGTGGTAGTAGTAGCGATAGTATTGGCAGTGGTAATTAGCAGTGGCAGTGGTGATAGTAGTAATGAGCGATAATGATGATGATATTGGTATTAGTAGCAGTGGTAGTAGCAGACAGTGGTAAATGAAGTGAGTAGTGGTAATTAGCGGTAAGTAGTGGTAGTAGCGATGGTAGTAGCAGCAGTAGTAGTGGTAGTAGTAGCGGTGGTAGTAGTAGTAAGTAGTAGTAGTAGCAGTGGTGATATGCGATAACGATGTGGTAGTGAAAAGTGAAGTAATTAGCAGTAGTGGTAGTATTAGCAGTGGTAATACAGTGGTAGCTGTAGTAGTGACACAGTGGTAGCAGTAGTAGTAGCAGTGGTAGTGGTGGTAGGTGGTAGTGAAGTGGTAGCAGTGATGGTGGCGGCAGTGGTAGTGGTAGATGGTAGTAGCGGTGTGATGGTGGTGGTGGTGGTAGTGACGGTGGTGGTAGCGGTGGCAGTGGTGGTGGTGATGGTGGTGGCGGTGTTAGTGGTGGTAACAGCAATTCAAGTGAGTGGTGGTGGCAGGTGATGGTAGTGGTGATGGTGGTGGCAGTGGTGGTAAGCAGTGGCAGTGGTAGTGATGATGGTAGTGGCGGTGGTGGTAGTATTGGCGGTGAGCAGTGGTAGCTGTGGTAGTGGTGGAGTAGCAGTGGTAATCAGTAGTGGCGGTGGTGGTGCAGTGGTGGTGGTGGTAGTGGCAGTGGTAGTGGCAGTGGTAGTGACGATGATGGCAGTAGTAGTAGTAGTGGATGGTGGCGGTGGTAGTGGTGCTGTGATAGTGATGATGCGGAAGTGAAAGTGATGGTAACGGTGGTGGTACAGTGGTAGTGGTAGTGATAGTAGCGGTAGTAGTGACGGTAGTAGCAGTAGCAGTAGCAGTGGTAGTGGCAGTGGCAGTGGCTAGTATTAGTAGTGGCAGTAGCGGTGGTAGTGGAAGTAGTGGTGGTGAAGTAGCGGTGGCAGTGGTGGTAGCGGTGACAGCGGTGGCTGGTGGTAGTAGCAGTGGCAGTGGTGGTGGTGGTAAACCAGTGGTGGTAATAGTGGTAGCAGTAGTAGTGGCGATGGTATTGTGATGAGTGGCAGTGACGGGTAGTAGCGGTGGTAATTGGTAGCGGTGGTAGATGGTGGCGGTGGCGGTGGTAGTAGCGACGCAGTGATGGCAGTAGCGGTAACGGTAGTGGTAGCGGTGGTGGTAGTGGTGGTGGTATTGGCGGTAGCAGTGGTAGTAGTAGTAGTGGTAATGCAGTGCTTGATGGTATTGGCAGTAGTGGTAACGGTAGCAGTGGTGATAGCAGTATTAGTAGCGTATTAGTAGCAGTGATGACGAGTAGTAGTAGCAGTGGCAGTGGTAGTAGCAGTAGTAGCGGTATGCAGTAGCAGTAGTGGTAGCAGTGGTAGTAGTAGTAGTAGTGGTAGCAGTAGCAGTAGTAGTAGTAGTAGTAGCGGTAGCATTATTAGTAGCAGTAGCAGTATTAGCAGCAGTAACGGTAGTAGCAGTTGCCAGTAGTAGTAGTAGTAGTAGTAGGGTAGTGGTGATGGCAGTGGCAGTGGTGGTAGTGGTAGTGGTGGTAGCAGTGGCAAAGTAGCAGTAGTAGTGGCAGTAGCGGGCAAATGATGGTAGCGGTAGTGGCGGTGGTGAGTGGTGGTGGTGGCGGTGGTGGCAGTGATGGTGGTAGCGGTGGTAGTGGTAGTGGTAATGATGATGATGGTATTAAAGTAACCAGTGCAGTAACGGTGGTGAAGTGGCAGTGGCAGTGGTGGTAGCGGTGGTGGTGGTGGTAGCGGTGGTGGTAGTGGCTGGCGATGATGATGGTAGTGGCAGTGGCAGTGGTAGTAGCGGTGGTAGTAGCAGTGGTAGTAGCAGTGGTGGTAGCGGTGGTAGTGGTGGTAGTAGTGGCAGTGGCAGTAGTGATGGCGATGGCGTAGTAGCAGTGGCAGTGGTGGTAGTGAGCGGTAGCGGTGGCAGCCAGTGGTAGTAGTAGACTAGCAGTGGCGATGATGGCAGTATTATTAGTGGTAGTGGTAGCGGTAGTGATGGCCAGTGGCAGTAGCAGTAGATGGTATTAGCGATGGTAGTAGTGAGTAATCAGTAGCAGTAGCGGTAATGGTAGTAGCAGTAGCAGTAATAGTAATTAAGTGGTAGCAGTAGCAGCTTAGTGGCTTGATGGCGACAGTATGTGCGGTAGCAGTGGTGATGATAAGAAGTAGCAGATGGTGATGGCGGTGGTAGTAGTGGTGGTGGTGACGGTGGCAGTAGTAGCGGTGGCGGTATTGTGATGCGGTGGTAGTAGTAGCAGTGGTGGCTGTGGTAGTAGTAGCGGTGGTAGGCAGTAGCAGTAACGGTAGATAGTAGCGGTAACCGGTAGCAGTGACAGTGTGCAGTGGCAGTGGTAGCAGCAGTGGTAGTGATGGTAGTGGCAGTGGTGGTAGTAGTAAGCAGTAGTGATGGCAGTGGCAGTAGTGATGATGATAGTAGCGCAGTGGTGGTGGTGGTGGTGGTGGTAGCAGTGGTAGCGATAGTAGTGGTAGTAGTGGTGGTAACAGTGGTAGCGATGGTAGCAGTATTAGCATTAGTGGTGGTGGTGGTGGCGATGAGTAGCGGTGGTGGCAGTGGTGGTGGTGGCGGTGGCAGTGGTAGTAGCGGTACAGTGGCAGCGGTGATGAGTATGTAGTAGTAGTAGTAGCGGTGAGTAGTGGTAAGCGGTAACCGGTGATGTAGTAACGATGGTAGTGGCAGTGATGATGGTGGCAGCGGTGGCGGGTAGTGCGTGGTGGTAGCAGTGGTATTAGTGGTAGCGGTGGTAGTAGCAGTAGTAGTGCGATGATGATGCAGTAGCAGTAATACAAGTAGTAGTAGTAGTAGCAATTAGTAGTAGTAGTAACAGTAACAGTAGTAATGTAGTAGCAGTAGTGATGGTAGTAACAATGCCAGTAGTAGTAACAGTAGTAGTAGCAGTAGCAATAATAGTAATGCTTGATAACGATAGTAATAGCAGTAGCAGTAGTAGTAGTAAGTAAGTAGTAGTAATGTCAGTAAGTAGTAATGCTTGATAGTAATGCCAATGTAATCGTAGCAGCAGTAATGCTTTGTATTGACGAGTGGTAGTGGTGATGGCAGTGGTAGTGACGGTGACGGCTGATGGTAGTAGTGGTAGCGATGGCGAGTGGCGATGAAAGTAGTGCAGTGGCGCAGTGGTGGTAGTAGTAGTAGTAGTGATGACTGGTAGTGATGGCAGTAGCAGTAGTAGCAGTAGCAGTAGCGGTAGCAGCGGTAGTAGCGATAACGTGGTCATGAAGATGGGCAGTAGTAGTAGTGGCAGTAGTGGTAGTAGTAGTAGTATTGGCAGTGGTAGTGACGGTGGCAGTGATGGTAGCGGCAGTGATGAGTGATGATGGTAGCCAGTGGCAGTGGTAGTAGTAGTGGCGGTGGTAGCGGTAGCGATGATGATGATGGTGGTGTCAGTAGGTAGGTAAAAGTAGTAAAGCTTGATGATGATGATAGTGGTAGCAGTAGTAGCGGTAGTAGTAGCGATGGCAGGTAGTGGCTGTGGTAGCGGTGGTGGTAATGGCGGTAGTGGCAGTGATAGTAGTGGCGGTAGTGGATAGTGGCAGTGGCAGTGGTAGTAGCAGTAGCGATGATGGTAGCTGGTACGGTATTAGTGACGATGGCAGTGGTAGTAGTGGTAGCGGTGGTAGTGGCAGTAAGCGGTAAGTAGTAGCGTGATAGTAGTGGTGGTAGCAGTGGTGGTGGCAAAGTGGTAGCAGTGGTGTAGCTGTAGTAGTGATAGTAGCGGTATGATAGCAGTAGTAGTGGCAGTAGTGATAGCAGTAGTGAT
This sequence comes from Odontamblyopus lacepedii, assembly GCA_034769755.1. NCBI lineage: Eukaryota > Metazoa > Chordata > Actinopteri > Gobiiformes > Gobiidae > Odontamblyopus > Odontamblyopus lacepedii. The sequence continues at coordinate 135,858 of JAVCWC010000055.1, forward strand.
GGCAGTGTAGTAGCAGTGGCAGTGGTAGTGGCAGTAGTAGTGGTAGTGATGGCAGTAACGATGATAGTAGCAGTGACAGTGATAGTAGTAGCGATGATGGTAGTAGTAGTAGCAGTGGCAGTAGTGATGGCAGTAGCAGTAGTATTGGCAGTGGTAGTAGCGGTGACAGCAGTGATGGTAGTGGTAGCATGGTAACGGCATTAGTAGTAGCACGGTAGTAGTAGCGGTAGCAGCGGTAGCGGTAGTAGTGAGTAGCGGTGGTAGTAGGCGGTGGTGGTAGCGGTGATGGTGGTGGCGGTGGCGGTGGTGGTAGCGGTGGTGGTAGCGGTGGTGGTGGTGGTAACGGTGGTAGCGGTATTGGTGGCAGTAGCGTAGTGGTGATGATGGCAGTGGCGGTGATGATGATGATGGTAGTAGTGGTGGCAGCCGTTAGTAGCGATGGTAGCAGTGGTAGCGATGGTATTGGCGGTAGGTGGTAGTAGTATTAGCGGTAGCAGTAGTAGTGGCAGTATGCAGTGGTAGTAGCAGTAGCGGTAGTGGTAGGTGGCGGTAGCAGTGATGATGGTAGCAGTGGCAGTGGTAGTGGCAGTAGTGGCGGTGGTGCGATAGCGGTAGCCGGTAGCGGTAGTATTGTGATGGCAGTGGCGGTGGTAGTATTAGCGATGGTAGTGGCGGTAGTGATGGCGGTGGCGGTGGCGGTGGTGGTAGCGGTAGCGGTGGCGGTGGTAGTGGCAGTGATGGTAGCGGTGGCCCAGTGGTAGTGGTAGTGCCGGTGGTAGTGATGGTACCAGTGGTGGTAGTAGCGGTGATGATGGTGGTGGTAGTGGTAGTAACTTGATGATGATGGTAGCGGTAGTGGTAGCGGTAACGGCAGTGGTGGTAACCAGTGGTAGTAGTAGCGGTAACCAGTAGTAGCCAGTAGCAGTAGCAGTGGTAGTAGCAGTGGCAGTGGTAGTAAGCATGGTAGTAGCGGTAACGGTATTAGTGGTAGCGGTGGTGGCGGTGGTGGTAGTAGCGATGATGGTAGCGGTAGTGGTGGTAGCGGTGGCAGCAGTGGTAGCAGTGATGGCGATGGTGGTGGCGGATGGCAGTGGTGGTGGCGGTAGCGGTGGTAGTGGTGGCAGTGAGCGGTGGCGATGATGATGATGATGACGGTGGCGATGATAGTGACGGTAGCGGTAGTGGCGGTAGTATTGGCGGCGCGGTGGCGATGAAAGTGATGTAGCGGTGGCGGTGGCAGTGGTGGTAGCGGTGGTGACGCCGGTAGTGGTGGTGGTGCCAGTAGCGGTGGTAGTGGTAGCCAGTGGTAGTGGTAGTAGTGATGATGTGGTAGCGGTAGTGAGTAGCGGTAGTGGTGGCGGTGGTAATTGGCGGTGGCGGTGGTAGTGGCACCGGTGATGCATGATGGTAATTATTGATGGTAGTGGTGGTGGTAGTGGTAGCAGTGGTGGCGATGGTAGTGGCAGTGGCTTGGTGGCAGTGGTAGTGGCAGTGGTGATGATCGGCGGTGGTAGTGGTATTGGCGGTGGCGATGGTAGTAGTGGCGGTGGCAGTGATGGTGGTAGCGATGGTAGTATTATTAGCGGTGGTAGCAGTATTAGCGGTAGCAGTGAAGTAGTGGTAGCATTAGCGGTAGTGAGCAGTGGTAGTGGTAGTAGCAGTAGTGATAGCAGTAGCAGTAGTAGTAGCAGTAGCAGTAGTGATGGCAGTAGTAGTAGCAGTAATGGCGGCATTGGCAGTAGTGTGCCAGTAGCAGTGGTAGTAGTGGCAGTAGCAGTGGTAGTGGC